>SNQJ01S0264636.1:0-12028 GCA_010110895.2 Picea sitchensis
ATTGAGGAAAAGTTTTCACTTGGAAGGATTGGATCCTTCTTGACTCATGATAAATATGAAGTTAAGATGGATTTAAAATTGATGTGCTCTTTCCTCCATATTTTATATGGAGATATTTTATCTTCTATATGTGTAGTTGCAATTTCTAGTGAATAAATAGAAAAAAAATCATAACAAACTCAATATACTCAAATAATTAAAGAGAATACAACAATTTAAAGACAAAATTGAAGTGATGTAGAGGATTTTCTTCACCATATGTAAAGGACAAAAAAATGTGATTTGTGTTGAGATTAGTTATCAAAAATGTATGTCATGCCACCATAAGAAGATATAACCATCTTTTATAAACATATTGACAGAGATACCAACTTGTCATTTGTATTAATTCAACATGTCCTTATTCTACTTAAGAATCAAGTTCTAGGGTAAATCTTATGAATTTTTTCCTTATTCTACTTAAGAATCAAATTCTGGAGTAAATCTTATGAATTTTGTAACATATGTGCTTGGCTTCATTAGTTTTATGGCTATTTTTAGTTTATTCTATTTTGATGATTTAAATTAGGGCATATATAGGTTTATATATAAATAAGCTCATGTTTTAACACTAATTCAATTTTTTCAAAATATTTTGTGGTTTTGTGACAGCAAATCAAGAAAGAAAGATATATTTTCAATTAAAATGTGAATCAAACTACTTTATACCTAAAAAAGAAACTTCAAAAAAATATTAAAAAAACAGATTTTGCATTCATTCAAAAGTTGTTAAAAAAGAGAAATTGATTTAAAAAAAATACTCATACCCAAAAATAGAAATCACAAGTCTATAATTCTTGAGTCCTCACAAAGAAGTGCCATCCCCTAATAAAACCAAATGTCCCAACTCCAAATGAACACATTTAAATTGTAAGCTACCAAGAAAACTCATAGCAAAGATATAATAACACACTACAATTAGCATAATCATATGATGTGCCAAATTCTTTCTATTTCATAAACGACTTATACATTTTTTCTTTGAACATTATCTCGTTGACTTGGCTATCCAAATTTTCTTGAGACATTCAAAGTGGATTACGGGGCGCTTGATAGTGGTTTTGTGAGTTCTTTAAATGGTCCAGTAATACACTTGTTGTTGCGCTAGACTGGTTTCCGGTTACAGGAGGACGAGGTAAATTAAAACATGGATACATTTATCTCCCATAATTATTGGCATCAGTGGATGTGCAGGACATGTGGATGGTTGGATAAAACACATATTATTTGCAGGCGTAGGGTTTGACTTACCGGGAACGCTTTGGGATCGTTGCACAGAAAAATATTCAATGGCCGCGGAGGACATGCAGAGACTTCAGTCTCCTCTCCACTCCATCTTCAACACTCTGATTCTCCATGGCAAAGATGCATACTCGAAAGGAGGAGTTTTTTTAAGATTTAGTATGAGAGCAATGGAGATTGCAGTATTGCTTTTGTATAGAAATTCCAATGCTTATTGGAAGAAGCTGTGAAAGTCATTTGGTATTTTTTGTTTTTCATCAAATTCCTAAGGGTTAAATTTGCCCAATTTAATTTTAACTCGCCCTGCACAATTTTGGTGGGGGGTGGATTATTTAATGGAAACATGAAGCCGAAAGCAAGCAGAAGCCATAGCACAAAGGGTTGTGAGATTTCTGGATAAATATGAAACTCAAATTGCAAAGACAATTTTGAATAAATGTAGTGGAAATTGACATGCTAAAAAAAAAATATTTCTTTGAAAACCCGAAAGAATAAAATGGAAGAGGATATACAAGTTCACCAAGCGGGATGAAACTAGGTCACGGACATTCTATGTCAAAAGGATCATTTGAATCTTTAATTTCGAGAAATTCCAGTGATAAAATTGCCATCACCTCATTTAGTGAAGGGGATCAACGATCTAGTACAACGGGGTGAACAAAGTCTATTTCTTCTATTGAATTTCGTGAAAACCTGTCATGGACGGTTGATTCACTAGAAAGTTGGAGGTGTGCTTGATGATAAATATCATGTTTTTAAAGAGAGACGTAAATTGGCAATGGAAAAGTAAAAGTGCTCGTCTTGCATCACGACAGATAAATGGCCCAGTGCTTATGGAAGATGCATGCCTTTGTTTCAATGCAGTGAAAGGTTTTCCAGGCTCTTACATAAATTAGTTTCTGGAGAAGAGTGGCCATGAAGGTCTGAACAATTGACAATTGCTTGTGGCTGATGAAGACAAATCTGCTTATGCTCAGTGTGTCCTTTTCCTAGCTCTTTGGCCAGATTCTGAGCCATTTACTTTTGTTGGAAAAACTGAGGGAAAAATAGTTCCCCTTAGGGGTTTGCTTAGTTTTGGATGGGATCCTATATCTCAACGTAATGGCTACACATAGACATATGCTGAGATGCCAAAGGAAGAGAATAACATAATTTCACATAGTTGAAAATATTTGGACGAAGTGAAAGCTCATTTCGCTACTAATTATAAATTTGACTGATTGGATGGATTGAATATAATGCAAAATCATATTCACACATTTTGTGAGTTACTTAACTAAAAGCATATCTATTATGTTTCTCAGCAAAGTCAGGAAGTATGGGATTTCCATGTTTTGATTCAGGATAAAGCAATCAAGAGTTTTGTCACCTCCATAACTTCTCAATTGGCAGAGTTGCTGGAATCTGGAAAGATGTAGAGAATTGTTCTAGTGACTATGAACAAAGCTTCATCGAAGGTATTTGAAATATGGAACTTCAACGTTGTGAAAGACGATGAGGTTGTTCATAAAGGTGTCTCAAGAGAGAATATTGATAAAGAAATCATAAGAGTAGACATCCAAACAGGCCATTCTTTCTCATGCAATATCATGGATTTTTCCTAATTATGAGATTTGAATGGATCGTGCTAGAATTTGAAAAGACAATTTCTAAAGAATCTGATTTTATTCAAGAGGTAGAAAATGAAGAAAGAACAACAAGAAATTTAAGAAACACAAAGAGATACGGTTCTTCGTATCTTCTGGGATTTAAACACAAAGAGGACCGATAGATCTTAGAGGTCATAGTACAGAGGGATTCTATGCATTTATCAAGTTTGCAACTGTTAATTTTGCAAAGGACATCCAGAAATCTCAAAGTTGTTGTTTAGAAGTGACGTGAGAAAAGAGATACTTTTTGGCTGCCCAAGTGTGGAAATCAAGGTTGTTTTAGCTGCAAAAATGCTATGTTCTTTCTTCAGTGTCGAGGATGAAACTGCTGGCGTCTCCATCAATCTAGAGAACACAAACAATGATCCATCTACGAAAGTAGGTAAAGAAAAGAGTTTGGAATTGGAAGATCTTGTTAGATTGTTCTGTGCATTTGGGTTGAACGCTGAGAAAGTGAGATATATGTTCTAGACGAAATAAAACAATTTGTTGAAGGAACAACTAAGGCAATAAGGTTATATCCAAGTTTAGAGCTTAGTTATTAGGTAGATTAAATTTTTCGGAAGTAGACACTACCTCTTATTGCATTGCAAGAGCAATATTGTGGATATTTTTATTCTATGATCCTTATCACAAGCAACACTTCCACATACAATATGCATGGTTCTCCCTCGATAGTTGATCAATAATGTTTCCCACATTCTATCCACCTTTCTCTCATGTGATGATTATGGTCCCCTACATACATGAGATGATTATGGTCCCCCACATACATGAGGTACATCATTTCATTACTTCATATTAATTGTTAATTCTTTATGTACATGTCATAAAAGTAGTGACCATTGATTAAGTAGGGTAATGGATCCTAATGTTTTAAATTTGTCCATTTTACCTTGTTTCACCTAGGTCATCATCATCATCTCTTAGATAAGTGTTGTCACTCTTGGGTAGAGTTGTGTTGTTGGGGGTATTTGAGAGGTGTAGTGTGTCCATGCCCTAATCCATACTTAGTATTCTCCATCCTTCCCAATTTACATTGTCTCACTCATGGGTTGGTTATCATATGTCACACATTAGGTTCACGCTTCATAATCCCACGAGAAGAAGGAGCTTGAACACTTGAGTTTGATGCCACTAGATATATATGGCAAAGAAAAAACAATATGAAAAAAATATAAATGCAAAGTAAAATAAAGAAAGAAAGGTCCAAATCCAAGGAAAATAAATCATGAGCAATGCGCCCTCTATGAGGCCATCTATCTCTAAGTCCTATGCAATGAATGCATATCTAAAAAGGACTAAGTGAAAAAAAGAGCCAAAATAGGTTAAACAAATAAAGAAAAAAGCAAACAAGAAGTGGAAAGAAACAATGTTGAGGAAATGGCAACTTAATGCATAAGCACTCATGTGAATGAATATATTACATAACCTTGCATGACTATGTAATACAACTCATGAAGTTACTCCCCAAATCATACCATCTATCACTACACATACCCCTTAATGGGTTTGTTAGTAAATACTTCTCTTCTTGGGTACTAGCACATGTAATAGGGGCTAATGATGACTCTCCCATATCTAAACTTGGAAAATTGTATGAATTCTATGAGTTATTGTGAAGTTTGAAGATGATTCTTAATGTGATCTACCTTACGGAATTTACATTTGACATGACTCACTTTTTATGTTACATTGGACTTGTGTGCATGCCTTTGGATTGATAACTATTGTGGGTTACTTGCACCTACTTTGGACGATGTACATGGCATGGATGTGATTTGGATTATGCCTTATCCCTATCGAGGGCATTGAGGATGCCACTAGCATGTTTTATGGTTGTCCCACTTCTTTTGGAGGACATTGGAATACTTTTGGGGTCGTTACACCCTTTGGGAGAGGATGTTGCACTCTTTGGAGATAACATTGCACTTGGAGGATGAAACGTTGCACCCTTTTGGGGAACGTTTCACTTTGGAGCCAATACACATTCCTTTTCACATTATTTGAATGAGTCATCCATTCTTGAGAGACCACACATGTACATTGTCATGCATTTATGGAGGGCGACATGACATATGAGGTAGTTTCACATCATTTTGGGACCATAGTTGGGGTTGTTTTGACTCATCCACTCTTGTATCATGGATATTTTTTGTATTATGACCTTTATCTCTAGGGTTTGTAAAGAGATAAAGGAATTTTGTATTTTCTTAGGGTTATGGCTAGGAAAATATTATTATTATAATGAGAAGGGTTCTAGATCTCTCATATAAATAGAGAAGCACTTCTCATTTGGAACCATTGCTAGACCTTGTGGAGAAGACTAATTGTCTTCTATGACTTCTATAATTTTTTTTATGGATGGATAACTAGAGAGACTTTTTGAGGATGATGTCTTTTTTACGCTTTGTGAATTGCATGGATGTTCTTGGCTAGGGTTTTGTGGATGAACCAATTTATTGAGTAAGTGGTCTCAGTCAATCTTTATGGATGTTTTTTTATGAATAATTGCAAGTGTAGTTGTACTTCTATAGTGGTGGTGGTGCACTCTCTTTATCTTTTTCTTGAGTAAGTCCCTTCTTCAAATCTCTTGGAAGATTACTAGTGGAGTATCTTCCCTTGAATTGTCATGAAGCTTGTGAGGAACTAAGTGGATTTGTTAGGATTTGTAGTGGACAACCCTTAATATCACTCTAGTTCTACTTAGAATCTCTCAAGTGAATCCTCAGTTGACCCCATATGCCCAAAAAATATTAGCATACACTAGTCTTCTCTCATCCAGTCAATGCTAAGTTTAAAATTCCAAATTTTATATTGTTTTAGGGTAAAGTTAGGGTTTCTTTAACTTACATTTAATTTTAAACCATCAAAAACCATAACCATAGATGTATATGGTTTTCATGCATATTTTAACCTAAAATAATAAGGTTTTCTTGCATATTTTTTACCTAAAATCTTAGGGTTTTCTTGCATATTTTTTACCTAAAATCTTAGGGTTTTCTTTCATGTGTTTGACTTAAAATCATTTCATTTGGAAAATCAACTTAGTTGATTTGTATTACAATAATTCTAGGGTTGGATGTCTTATTTTTATTGGCTATTATATGCTCTTGAATTTTCAGAATTAATAAGTCACTTGAACCCTAATTTATTCATTGTTTTATCCCTAAATTTTCACTTGTTTATAATCTGTTTAAAAGGATGAAGTTGATTGTTATTGTGACTTTTTATTGATTTAATTTTTATCTTCTATGCAAGTTTAACCTCCATTGGTAATTTTCAAATTTACGTTGTGTAGGGATTATTTTGCATGAGATCATCACTTGATAAACCCCCTAGAATGGTGTTCAAGCAAATTAAACCAATTTTGGAATTAACTTTGAATAACCACCTTATCCATAACTTGCTTGATATGTTTCATTTGTGGTGATTTGGGTAGCTAATTAGGAAACCTTAGAATCGATTTTATCTTGCCTTGGGAACCCTAAGTCCTATCATAGAAACCTCCCTTATGTTGGATCTATCCTTCACTAAACAAGGGAAGTTGTTTCTTAGGGGACAACGGAAACACTTCTAATTTTACACTCGTCTTAGCACTTTATGAGGGATTTGCACTAGCGTGCTAGATTTTGTGATAACATTTTGGCACCGTTGTTGGGGAAAATTGAGTCCTTCTCCTTGGATATCCTAAAATTGTGCTTCAAAACTTAAATTTATGAGTTCAAACCAAATCCTATCCTAAAATTTTACTCATCTAGCAACTCCATTCAAGGAATGAAGTCTTTTCTCCTTACATATTTTTGAAGACCTTATGCTTGTAGGGTGAAGCAGCCATCATTGTGAAAGAATTGAAGATTCATCTTGGAGACTCCATGCGTGCTTGGTATGAGGTATCATCTCCAATTTTCACGTTTCATAAAAAGTTTTATTTTAATTAAAGGAATATGGCGCCATGGGATTTTCACGAATTATATCCTACTATTGATCTTGAGAAAATTCATGGGTACCCAAATAAATATTCTCCAAAATGGTTAAAGCACATTTCAAAGTTTGATGGTGATGGTGATTTTGTTGCTCAACATATCACATCATTCTTGAACTTTGTTGTAAAGCTCAATGTAATGTATAAGGATGTATTAATAAAGTTATTTGTATTTTTCTTGGAAGGATATCCAAAGACTTAGATCAAGCACTGTTGTAGGCCAAAGAAAATATATTCTCTTGCATATTTGTTCGGAGTCTTCCTCAAACGATTGGACCTTTATTTTGACAAAGAAAAATATAAGGAAGTTCTTGAATACATTATGAAAACCTTTCATAAGGATGAAGATGTTCCCATGCTAGATCAAGAACCACCTAATGATTCCATTGAAGATCAAAAGAGAGAAGAAGAAGCTCCTTTTAACCCAATTAAAGATCAATCACATGAGGAGCATGTTGATGAATATCAAATTAAATATCATGACCTTGTTGATGAAGGACATTCTCAATAGCCACCTCAAGATTCCATTGAATAACATGAGCATGAAGGAGAACTTGATGGTGAGAGTCACAAATCACTTGGCGAATACTTTTATGAAGCACATCATGTTGAAGATCAATTCCATGAAAAATACCCTATTATATAGAGAACTCCTCATGAAGATGAGGAATTGCTAAGTCCTATATCTTCTCAAAATTTTGAATTTGATTATTTTTTATTTTTTATTTTGAGAAGAAAGAATTTGAAGAAAATCCATCAAATGACGAAATGAATTCGCTTCTCCATTTAATGAAGATGAGGGCATCCAAACTTCCTTCACTTTTTCACATGAAGAAAAGGGTTTGGGGAGTTGTACTCCTTTCCAAGTTTTTGAATTTTATGATGCTTTATTTGATGATTTGGGAAATGCAGAGTTTGTAGAGAAACCCTTAGATTTGGTCAATTTCTTCTTTGATGAAGAACATGATGGGAATACGATTAATTTTTTTATAACCTTTTACATATTGATGCAGGAGCATCCTACCTTCTAGATTTTGTTCATTTGGAAGAAATCTAGGGGGTCTTTCATTTAGGTTCCATAATCATGATTTAATGGGTTTTTCTATGTTTTTGAGAATTTGGAGTGTAATGTGTGTGTGAGGATTAAATTGTAAATGTTCTCAAATGTATTAGAACATGAGGGTTGATAGATCTTAGGGATATTAGATCTCATAGGGATTGTGAGTCCTAGACTTAGGATTTGGTTGATAATTTTTTGGATCTAGAGGATCCTTAGGATATGGTTGAGTAGATTGTGGATTCGAACCAGAAATGGTTGCAGAATCATTTTGTACAAAAGTTGTAAGCCTTAAAGGCATTGGGATGGCCAAAAAATGTTAATAAGGCCAAGGAGAGAGGAAAGGTCAATGAAAGACCATAAGGTTTGTGATCCTGTGTAATGGTATGTACAATAAGTGTACATTTTGAGAATTGGAAAATATTTGTTCGAGAAGACCTGTGTGTGGAATGTCTCTATGGAATTAAATATTTGTCTCAAGAGTGATGAACCTGTGTATATTAATATTATGTGTAATTACAGACAAGGAATTGATTGCAGGTTAAGGAGGAAAACTCTCAGGGTAAGTCTCAACACACCCTGTAAATTAAACCAGACAACGAAGTGTCCAATTATCATCAATCATTTTAAAGGGTTGACGATCCTAACCTGTTCAAGATCAAGTGGCCATTGTGACAAGAGAGCTCACGCAACCTGGTGGAATGAAGCTCAGGAGGAATAAGACTGAAGAATTTTTGTTGACTCTATGTAAGCATTTGAAAATGGCAGAAGAAGCTACAACAATCGTTCGATCACTCCACTGATGAATGGTAGTCGTTAGATCACAATTGCACTAGAAAGACACAGTAACCATCGGATTTTCCAGCTGGGATCGTTGTATACCATCAGACCGAAAGAAAGGAGTAAATCGTTAATCGTTGAACAAAAGTTGTCAGATCTGAGCAAGGCAGAGGAGGACCGTCGGGTCAATGATAGATTAAGTCATGGCCATCAGATCATACTAGATTTAGATCTACGACGGGGATGCATTGTGGAGGTTGGAGGGAGATTTAACAACAGTGCAAGTTCAAGTTCAACAATAGCGTCAGATCGTTGATCTTCGACGCTTGGAAAATCATCGGTTCACAACAATTCCTCCACTAATGCGCAACTTCCATTATAGGGATCGGGAAAGGAGTTAACATCTATGCATGTTGAGGTTCCATAATCCAGTAGAACCATCGATCTTGTCGACTAGCCGATCAACAGATATCATTAATCCGAATTTTAACAACAATTGTAGGGATCGGGCTCAGAATTAACGTGGGTGCAAGTTCAAGTTCTGTAGTAAACCTGGACCGTCGATCTGGGGAGAGAGCTAGATCCACAGTCAAAGGTGATCGAATTTTACAAGGGAGTAGCGCAAGACGGAACCTAAGGTTACGATATTGGTCACATGAGGTAAGGCATTGAGGAACAAGGCCAAGCCATAAAAGGATATGACTTGATTATACACGTGGTCATATGCGAGAACAGTTGACTAAGGAGAGCTAAGGTTTAAAGGGTGCCTTAGGGAAATGAGATCGTGGTCCCAAAACCACAGCCACCTGAGATTGGGATCAGAACATAAGAGAGTTGTATCAAAGATATATACAACAACTGCACAGTAAACATGATTCGATCATGTTAGTGATCGAATCGGGGGAGCAACAAATGATCCTTGGCACCCATGTTTCGGGGTTTATAGTTGCAGTGACATTAATAGACTGCAAACAATGGTTTTAGCACGGGAGGTGCATCACATATTGGGAGGCATAAATGGGATATAAGTTGTTTCCATTTTGATGGTGATCCTATTTATGATATTGATGATGATTATAGAGTCAATATTGAAAAATTGTTGCCTTTGTAACATCCATATTTAGCAAATGCATTTTCGAAAAATTGCTTGACTAGTTTCCAACCATGTTTTCTTATGGATAACTTAGAAAATTTCCAGAATAGAGAACATGTGGTTAATGAAAAATGCAAAAAAAAAATTGGGTTATTTATTGCTATTTTTTATGAAGAATGATGGTGTTTCTATGGAACATACAATCAGTATATAGAAATTTTACAACCACATTGTCTCATAGATAGGGAAAAAAATTGTAGTCAAATGGGTGTGATTTCAATAGTAAAAATGAAAAACAATTTTAACCATATTTTCCTCGAAAGTTTCAAAAATGTTGTGCATAAAAAATCAACATTAAAGGACCATTTTATCTCTGTAAATTACATGAGGTTTGAAACCATCCAAAGTATAAATTTTCATCCATGTCTTTCCTCATCTCCTCCTAGATTTGTCACTGAAATTCAAGCTAGGAAGTAACTTTTGGGTATCGAAATATCTATGGAAAAAAAGTGTTTTCAATTTATTTCTTGTTGTAAGAAATTTTAGTCGCATATAATGGGGAAACAATCCTTAAGTTAGGAGAATTTTTTTTTCTCAAGGTTTGAACTTACATTTCAGTTTCCATCTACATCATTGTTGGGAAATCGTGATATATTTTGCAAATTTCTTGTGAACCCATCTCAAGCCTTGAGTTATGAAATTATACATGAAAGACAAGAAGGCCATTTCTTGGAGTATGTGGATCATCCTTATGATATGAAAGAGTTGCATCATGAAAACCTTGCTTGGAGCAAGGATGAGCCATCATTGTTATATCACAACCCCACTCAAATATGGATAGAGCAAGATTGTATATGCACATGACAATATTGACATGATTTTGTTTCTCTCTCTTGTGCATCCTCGTGAGTTGGATTCTATGTTTGTTCATGATGTAATTTTTGCACCAACTCGTGATCATTTTATAATTGACATATTGTTTTAGTTCATAACTAAGCACAAGGGTATAAGTTGTGACCTTGATGAGATGATAGGGTGGCTTCATTGGTTGTATGATTTTACCTAGCATTTTATTTTCTTATGTCAAGTAGAGTAGTGTAGGATGAATAATATTCTCTGAAGAAATAGGCCAATCTATGTGCCTCTTTTATGTATCTTGATCATGATTTTTTTTTTCAGTTATTTCTTGACTTTATGCATTCATATTTAGTTGTTTTTTTTATTTAGTCTTGTATAAAAAAAGTGTGCGCATGACAAATAAATATTTTTTCCACATTTCCTTTATATTTTTCATATACTAGGGGGATTGTATCACCCTGTCCTTTTGTGGCTCGTGGTAGTCTTAGCAATTTGTGAGGGATTTTCACTAAGGTGTTAGATTTTGTAATAACAGGTAGAATCTTAGTTTTCAATAAAGGATAAATAGACGAACCAAATACTTTGGAAGGGTTGTATTTTTTGTATCCTAGAGGTCGATTTTCTCTAGATCCCATAGGGCCACTATATGTATTGAAGATATGGAAGTGTACCAAAGGATTTACCACTCATTTTGTAGAATTAATATCTCTATGTAGAGGCAATGATTCATTTCAAATACTTGTTTCTTTTTTTTGTAATATGTATTAACTTATTGTGAAGATTATGAGTATGGTATTTATCTTTAAATAATTTGGAAATGAGTACAACATTTATTACTGATGTATTTAGTATTAAAGAGTCTCTTACTCAGACTTCAAGGTTATCTAAACTTTATAGTTACCTATGAACCATGGGATTCATGTCAAGATTATCCAATGTGTCTTCTTTCATACCATTGGATTCATTTGAATGTTGCCCATATGTTTTCTATCCTATCAATAAAGTTAAGGATTTCCAACCTCATTAGCATTTCTAATATTTCAATGCATTCCTTGAGTGTCAACGATTTCCATTCCATTCTCATTGGTACGTGAGATATATGTCATATTTAATTTCTTCTACAACTTCCATCTAATTAACTCTAGATGTTTCTACAATATGGGATAATGATTCCCAATGGAAAGGCCTTGGTATGAAGATTTAGATAGTGTTTTTAATGTTCCTGACTTGGCTAGTCTAGGAAACGCTGCCAATGTGTGTGTAGGATCAAAGGTTTACAACATATAAATGATCATACAAATAATAAACACGACAAAGGACTACAA
>SNQJ01S0264638.1:0-12028 GCA_010110895.2 Picea sitchensis
TCATCTCCTTCTGTGATAGTTATTTTCCTTCTTCCCAGTTCCTCCTCCACCTCTTTTACTGTTGTTGCAGGTTGATCACTATTCGGTGGAGTGAGAGTGTCTCAGATTCTCCATTTGTTGCAGTCTGTTTCCTGTTTCCAATATTGGTAGACTTTGGTTTTACCTTTCACTGTTAGCTCCTACTGGAGTGCTTCTTTGTTCGGGTTTTCCATTCTCGGCTCTTGTTGCCAAGCGTCCTACCAGAATCTGGTTGTTCTGCCATTCCTGACTTCCCAGAAGCTGTGTGTTTGAATCTAGTCTTTGTTGCACTAGGCTAGGTTCCATATGGCTGAACCTTCCCTAGTGCCTCTGAAACAGATTCTGTCCTGGTCGCGAATGTCTGGGGCATACTTTTCCTTCCATAGGCTTACCCATGGTGTAGTAGTTTCTTTTATCCAGCGCCACCAGAGTTTGTCCCCGTAGGCATCATTGGTCACTTTTGGGTCTTGTAGCCCCAGGCCTCCTTTGCTTTTTGATTTACAAACCTTCTCCCAAGCCACCAGGGCCCATTTTGTTTTTGTTTCTGCGCCTCGCCACAGGAAGTCCCCTTTGATGGTTCTTATTTTCTGTAGTATCCCTTGGGGGGTTGGGAAGACAGACATCATAAAGGTTGGGATGCTTGTAAAACAGACTTGGTTAGGATCAGTCTTCCATCTAGGTTGATGGATCTGTACATCCAATTTTTTACCCTCTCCTCTAACTTGTTTATTACTCCTTCCCAGGTTGACATTTTGTAAGCTTTATCTGTCAGTGGAATTCCCAAGTACTTAGCTGGGAGTACTTTTCTTTCAAATCCCAGAATGTTGGCCAAATTCCTTTGGATAGCTGGGTTGGTATTGAAGAAGAATATCATCGACTTGGAATGGTTGATCTTCTCTCTCGAGGCTTCCTCAAATTCTGCTAGGATTCATTTGTAGGCTTTAACTTCCTTGACCATGGGTATGCCATGAAGTAAGGTATCATCCACAAACTGTTGATGTGTGGAAGTAGGGAAATTTTTTAAGGGTTTGATACCTATTATTTCCCATGTTGTGATTTCTCTTTTTATGCTCCGACTAACACCTTCCATCATCAGAATGAACAGGAAGGGGGACAACGAGTCTCCTTGTTTGATGCCTCTCGTGGGCCAAAAAGTTTTGGCAGGGGCTACATTTATTAGTAGCGATTATCTTGTTGTGGATACGAGGCTGACAAACCAGCTAATCTAGTGCTAGGTGAAACCAAAGGCTTGCAAAGTCTTGACCATATAGTGCCAGCTAATTTTGTCATAAGCTTTTGCTAGGTCGAGTTGTATTATCATTCCCCCTCTCTTCTGAAGCTTCAAGGTGTGAATCAGCTCGTGGGCATGGATGATGTTGTCCATTATTTGTCTTCCTTCCACAAAGCCTGCATGTTCTTGTGAGACCAATGTAGATAGGAGGGGTTTCAGTCTATTTGTGAT
This sequence comes from Picea sitchensis, assembly GCA_010110895.2. Lineage (NCBI taxonomy): Eukaryota > Viridiplantae > Streptophyta > Pinopsida > Pinales > Pinaceae > Picea > Picea sitchensis. The sequence continues at coordinate 1,481 of SNQJ01S0264638.1, forward strand.
GACTTTGGAGATTATCTTGTAAACCAGATTGCAAAGCGCTATAGGTCTGTATCGGTCATGAGTTTTGGATTCATTTTCTTTTGGGATTAGTGTGATCATTGTAGCGTTTATCACTTTTAAGATGGAGGATGACTTTCTAGAGTCTTCTACTACCTTACAAATGTCGTGTTTGACGATTTCCCAGTAGGATTTGAAGAACTCCACTATGAAGTTATCTGGGCATGGGGCTTTCCCATTGGGCATTTCCTAGAGTACCTGGTCAACTTCTTCCTTGGAAATAGGTTTGTTTAGGAATAAGTTTTGTTCCTCGGTGACCAGGCATGGAATATGTTGGGTTATCCTTTGTATGGCCTTTGTTCTGTCCTGGTTGGGTTCCTAGGCTATCCCATGGAAGTGGTTAAACACATCAGTTTCAATCTCCTTATGTGACTCGCGCTTGATTCCATCCTGGTCTTTGATCTTTAGAATTTTGTTATGGGCTCTTCTGGCAATGGTTGTTCTATGAAAAAACTTTGTGTTCCGCTCTCCTTCCTTTAGCCATCTGATATGAGACTTTTGACGCCAGAGTGTTTCTTCCTACTGGCATCGCACCTTCCATTCTTGGGTCATCTGGATCTCTTCCTTTTTTTGGTCCTCCGTATAGCCTTCCAAAATGCAGGTTTCCTGGAGTTTTTTCATTTTTTCTTCTATGTTTTTTTTTCCTTGGTTTATATTCCCAAAGGTGTCCTTGTTCCACTCCTTGAGGTTATATTTGATGTTTGATTCTTTCCTTGAAATTCAGGTGTTCAATCCAGAATTTCTCAAATCTGAAGGGTCTATTCTTTGGTGTTGTTTGAAAGCCTGCTTCCAGTTGCACTAGCCAGTGATCAGATCCCCCCCAGGGAAGGATGTTGCAATATAAGGTTAGCCCCTTCATAATGATTGACTCTGATACTAGGAATCTGTCGAGTCTTGTTGCTACCTGAAACTGGTTCATCCATTTATTGTTCCAAGTGAACTGGCCATTCTTAGTTTTGAGATCTACCATCTCCATTGTGTCTATGAACTTTGAGAAATTGTCTTCATCCTGATCTAACCTTCTTGTACCTCCTTTATTCTCCGCAAGTGAAGTGATGATGTTGAAGTCCCCTGCCAGGATCCAATGGAGGTTGGTGGATTGATTTTTTATCTCTTCTAGGTCTCAGATCATTCCTCTCTTTTCCTCTGACACTTGGGGCCCATACACATTAGTGCAAAGGATCTCCTCTGTGTTTCCAATGATTTGCATGCGTATCATTAGGGTGTGTCTAGTTTCTTCAGATGCTATTAGATTTAGTATTTGTGGGTTCTACAAGGTGATAATATTGTCTGCCATTTGGTGGTCTTCGATAGCCAACATCTTATACTTGTGCCATTGTTGTTTACTGATTGCCTCCATTATGTCTGTAGAGCATTTTGTCTCTTGAATGAAAGAAATATTCGGTTGTTCCTGCTTTAGTTTGGTCCTAAGGATTATTTTCTTTCTTGGTCTATTTAGGCCTCTTATATTCCAAGTTATAACCTTCATTTAAACATGTGGGGGGGAGTTGGGAAAGAGTTTCTTGATCTTACCCAAATTTATCAATAGCGCTCCAAGGTCCTGTAGGGCTACGCTGTTTGATTTCCTGCCTTTTTTTCCTCCTCATCTGCTTGGGTGATAGTTGTGGTTGTCCCTCGGCAGATTTGGCTCCTAAGTGTCCTATCTCCCCGTGTGTGCATTTTAGTCCTCTGACATTGGCTTCCTCCCGTAGGAGAAATAGGTACTGGATGCGGTCAAGTTGCTCTGTTGGTACGTTGTCTACTCCTTGCCTTTTCCATTGCTCCAATATGTTCGGAAGGTCTATCCATTCCATTTCCACGAGGTCTCTAAGATCAGGGTCTTCTTTTCCTACTTCGCTCGGGGTCATCTTCGCATCTCCTTCTGCTTCTTGCATGGAGGTGTTGTCGTGTTTTGTTTCTCCATCCATCGGGGTTGCACAACTCGCCTGTGTCGTCTTGTTACTTGGCCGATCAGTAGGCTCGTTTATTGCTTGTTCTCTGACCTCTTGAGATTTTGTTGAGTCCCTTTCATCTTCTTCCCCTTTATTGGTTTTGTCCCTTCCTTCCATTTTATTTTGGGTCTTCGGGTTATTTCCTGCCGGGGTTTTATTCTACTTTTTGTTTTCTCTGTTTCTGGGGTTCAGTGTTATAAACCCTTCCTCGTCCTGTTGTGTTTTGGGGTTTGTCGCTTCCTGTTTTTTTATTAAGAGGGAATTCTTTGATCAGGTGGTCGTGTTCATGGCATCTTCTGCATCTAAAGGGGATATGTTCATAATCTATGTTTTGGATCCATTCCTCATCCCTGAATTCCAAACTTATGGCTTCTGGGAGTGCTCTGGAAACGTCCATCTCTATACAAGTTCTTGCGTAAGATGTGTATCTCCCCTTTAGAGTGGCTTCTGAGGTCTTCACATATTTCCCCAGTTTGTTTCCTATTGCTTCAAAGGTAGAGGGAAACTAATAGTCTAAGGATAAGGAATAGAATCTCAACCAGACCGGTACCTTTTTGAATGTCTCTTTTTTCGGGGAGAAATTTTCCTTCCAAGGTTGCATGTAGAGTCCTGCTGAGGCATGGAAGTATGGACCTCCCTCAAAGACTCTATCTCTATCCTCGAGGTTCATGAAGACTGTTGTGAAGAAACCTTTCGAGCCCAGGTGGAGCTCCACTTCTCCGTTTGGCTTCTAGTGATATTTAATCCAGTTACACAGAGTTCTTTATGTGGGCCACAACCCCATGAAATTGCAGATTAGCGCATGCATCTTCATCTGGTCCCTATAGAGTTTCATTTGTGGGTCCTCCAGTATCAACTTGGGTATCATTGTTGTTTTGGGTTTGCACGGGTTGCGCTCTTCTGTCCCGCTGGGCTTCGCTGTCTCTTGCACCTCACTCTGAGTTTCCTTAGCTTCTTCTCCCATGCACTCGTTTTTGTCCTGGTTCCTTTCCAGAATTTTTCCTGGGTCTAATCCCGAGGTTCCTGTCACTGGTGCCTTGAAAACTACACCTATGGGCCCTTTCCCTATGTCCACCACTACCTGTTTGTATGAGGGGGTACCCTTGCCCCCCCCCTTTGGTGCTCATGCTACTCTCTGCTATGGCCTCGACTGCCAAACCATATCTTGCGGTTGCTCCAAACCCTAGCCTCCAGATCACACCAACTCAGGAGAGAAAGTGATCGTTGATGGAAAGAGAAAAAATAAATTAAATAATGAGAAATATCCATTGAGATCGAGAGATGAAGAATACTAATAAATTGCAATGAGAAAGAATATTAAATTAGGTGGTCAAATTAGTGGAATAAAAATAAAAATAATAATAATAACAATAACAATAATAATGATGGAATACAAATTTAAAGATAGTTGTTGATGTAAGTAAATGCAAGGAGGGGCAAGCAGTTAGAATGATAATTACATTAGATAAGGATATTAGAACAATTTAAAATTAATTAAATAAAGATTTTCATAAATTAAATTAAATAAGGATTTGCATAAATTAAAGTGGGAAAATAAGATAGGTAAAAAACATTAGAAAGTAAAATCTTAGGAGAAATCCATCGAGATAAATAAATGCAAAGAGGGGAAAACCATAAATATATTAGAAAAATTTAAGAAAATAAAATTAAATAATATAAAGGCAATGTGTAAATTAAAGTGTGAATCAAAATAGTGGAGAGATAATCATATTGAGGGGAATGGATAGAATGATAATTAGAATAGGGAAGGACATTAGAAAGATAATAAAATTAAATAAAATGAAGGATAAGGTAGGTAAAAATCATTAAAATGAAAAATCCTAGAAGAAAGTCATTGAGTTAAATAAAAGCAAAGAGGGAAAACCGTTAGAATGAAACTTAGGTTAGAATGATAATTAGGATAAGGGAGGATATTAGAAAGAATGAGAAGAATATAATTAAGAAAATAAAAATAGAAATAATATAAAGGCATTGCATAAATTGAAGTGAGAGAATAAATTAGGTTAAAAATAAAAAGAGAAGTGTAGAACCATGAAGTTGGGATCGGGGGAGTAATGGAGAAGGAGAAGAAGAGAGGTGGAAGGAGGAGAAGGAATTAGATCTAAAAGAAAGAGGATGCCTAATGGTCAAGGTGATGTAACGTGGGCTTCTAATATTGGCTCAACTTGTAGCCATCTTCCCGGTTAAATTTATTAGGATGTTTTTTTATTTCAAGGGTTTCCTGAATGAGACGGGAGGAATAATGAGGGGCGGAGGCTAGAATTTTATTTTTGTCAAAGAAGATAAGGTTCTTAGAGTTATGAGAGTGTTCAAAAATAGTTGATTTAGAGATTTAGTTATGGGTGGTATCATCTATATTCTCTTTAAGCCGAGATTTAAATCTTCTACCAGTATGGACAATGTAATATTTCCCACAGGAGTAGGGAATTTGGGAAATTCTCGAGCCAAGCATCGGGTCGTATTTATATTTAGCAGTTATGAAAAGTTATTTTAGGGTTTTGTAGGGTATGGATACGATTTTAATATTCTTCTTGGCTAAGATCTTCGAAATATGGTTGGTGGTGCCCTAAATGTAAGGTAGAGAGATGAGAGCATGAGGAGGGGGTGAGGGTGAGGTAATTTTAGGTTTAGGGTTGTTGGATAAGAGGAAAGTGTGGATGTTTTGAGAGAGAGAGAGTAGCCATTGGAAAAAATGGTTTTAGTTAGATGGGCCTTTTCCTTGGCGAATAATTGAGGGGAAGAGTTACGGATGGCCCGAGTAACCAAGTTTTTTAGGACAACATATTTTTGAGTTGGATTATGGTGGGAGATGACGTTGAGGTATCTGCCATCAAGTCTATAGGAGGAAAACTCACACTAATATATACCTCAATGCAGTCTCCCAAAACCTAAGGTACCTCATCAAGTATATCTCAGAGGATCCATACCTTAAGGATATTGACCTCTTTGAATTGCAAGATGAAGAAGAGAAGAAAACAAAGTGATAAGGCCTCAAGGGATGCATACCTTAAGGATATTGACCTCTTTGAATTGTAAGATGAAGAAGAGAAGAAAACAAAGTAATAAGGCCTTGAAAAGAATAAAATCTACTAGCCACTTACTAAGGGTCATCACCATAAGATAGATTCTTGTAAGCATATACGATGAAGTGATTAAACTAGCAGTCACTTCATTATATATATCAAGTAACATTGTAAATGTTGAAACTCAACATATGTAATGTAATAAACATGGATTCATCTAAGTGTAGGAATATTGAGGAACTGTTATGCACCTGGTTATGTGATATTAAGCAGAAACATGAATATAACGGAAATGACCAACAAAACAATAAAATGTATAGAATAACACACCAAAAAGATACTTTTATTGAAATGGGAGCAATGTTCACTTGCCTCTTCGAGGGGGAAACCTCTAGTATAGAAACGTTCTATTACAATAATTTACAAGTGAAAGCTTTCTCATTTCTCCTACTCTTATTTATACTAATTCTATCTTCTAAAGAACATTTTGGATGAAGAAATTTCTAGAAGCGGAAGCTTCTATTAGGTATTCTTACATTTACTTGTTCATATTGATTAAATAGGCCTTATTAACTAATTTTTTCCTTTATTACATGGAAAATATATTATTCTATCTATGTGAGGGGTTAGGGAGGTTATATCCCTAACATGCTCTCCTCCTTAAAAAGAGCCTTGTCCTCAAGGCTTAAGATGAGAATTTTTTTGTAGAATAGTAGCGAGATCCCATGTGGCATCTTCTGGTGCAGTATCATTCCATTGAACTAACATTTCTTGGATGGTGTGTTGATGGAGACGATGCTCTCGTTAGTCCAATACGGCTTGTGGTTGCAACTAAATGGAACCTTCTTCATCCAAATCTCGTAGACTAGTCTAAGCACAACACTTGGTGCTAATCACTTTCTTTAGGCAGGAGACATGAAAAACATGATGTAACTTGGAGTTGTTGGGAAAATCTAACTAATACGCCATTGGTCCCACATGTTTGAGAATAGTACAACGACCATAAAATTTGGCGGCCAGTTTATAACACTACTGATATTTTAGAGAAGTCTACTTGTATGGTTGTAGTTGAAGAAACATTTGGTCCCCTTCAACAAATTGACGGTCAGAATGACCCTGATCTACTTGTTTCTTCATGCGGTTTTGAGCCATGACCAAATTTTCTTTGAGAGTATGGAGAATGGTCATGCGGGCTGTAAGATTGCAGTCAACCTCCTGAAACTTGGATATGCCTGGCATGTATGGGAGAATTGATGGTGGATTTTGTTCGTAGAATGTTTCAAAGGGAGTCATGTGAGTGGTCATATGGTAAGAGGTGTCATACCACCATACAACTAAGGGTAACCACTGAACTCACTGATGTTTTTGGTCAGATGCAAAAAACCTCAAATATGTTTTTAGACACTTGTTGACCACTTTCGTTTGGCCATTTGTCTAGGGATGATAGGTTGTACTAAGCTAAAATTGTGTTCCTTGGAGACTACAAACGTCTTCTAGAATTTGATGGTAAAAGTTGGATCATGATAAAAAACAATAGAATGAGGCATTCCATGGAGTTTGAAGATATTATCCATAACAAATTGAGCCAATGTAGATGTTGTGAAAGGGTTTTGAGGAGCACATAAATGAGCATATTTTGAGAGACGATCCACTCCCACCATGATGACTGACTTATTTCCTTACTTGGGTAATCCGACAATGAAATCCACATAAATATCTGTCCAAATAGTAGGTGAAATCGGAAGTGGTTGGAGTGTTCTAGGAGTTTTAACAGTCTCTCCCTTATTGTGTTGACATATATCACATTCTTCCACAAAAGTGCAAACATATTGTTTCATACCGTCCCTAAATAAATAGTGTTTGACCCGTTCATAAGTTTGGGTAAAACCTGAATTCCCTATAGTAGGAGAAGCATGACACTCAAAGAGCACCTTGGATTTATGGGTCAACTATTTACTTAAATATAGACGACCTTCATAGCAAAACTCTTCATTGTGCCAAGAGTACCTTGGAGCAGTGTGGGGATCATGTTGCAGTTTTTGGATGAGGGTAGATATTTTGGGGTCATGCAACCATTCTTGGTGAAAAGAATGAATCCACTTGACGACAATGAATGAGAGGGAGAAGAGGGACCCTTCTTCTTCATATTTCTTGGAGAGAGCATCGACCACCACATTTTCTTTACCCTTTTTGTAAATCATCTCATAATCATATCCAAATAGCTTGGTCACCCATTTGTTTTTCTCTAGGGATGAAATGCATTGTTCTAGGAAGTACTTGAGGCTTTGATGGTCTGTTTTAATTTAGAAGCATTGTGATCCAGGGGATCAAAATATGCTCAAAAATCAAAGTGATAAAAATTTCTTGAAAACAGACTATTGCATATGCCTCATCATCACAATCCCAACGCAACTTGAATGGGCTCAAACAGACATTGTATGTGAGATATATCGCATTCTGTCCACTTTGCCAAACAAGAAAAAAAAGTGTCGATTGTACAGTCCGTACAGTCTGACTGTGCAGACTGTACTACTGATGTGGAATGGTACCATACTGGTGATGTGGCAAGGTGTTGGTTTGGAAGCTGACTTGGCAAGTGTTTACGTAGATCAATTGATGGTCGATACCTGGCATATTGGAGGTCGAATGGGAAGGTGCCACATGGCACCTTGTCATTGGTTAAAAATTTGTTGGAGTCCGCGAGGGTCAAACCCGAGAACTTTGGCAATGGAAATGAGTTGGAAGGGGTCGAGTGTTGACGCTTAAAAGCGGAACGATTAATACTATGCTCGCAAATGATTTCCAAGCTTTATTATATATCTATATTAATAATAAACTAGTAGGTGGGACCCCCTTGTTAGAATTATGGCGCTATGGTGGATATGATGCGCTTATATTTTGTTTTCCTATGTGATGGTACAAACACAGTCTTCTACCATTCATCTTCTACAATTCATTTGTTTCATATCATGGTTTAAAATGTTATGGTGATATGTGTTGGTTGGATGATTGAAACATAGCGCTAAATGGTTTGGATGATCTTTGATAGAAGTTGATAATGCTACCCTTTTGGATAAAAGAACTACATTCAAGTTCTAATGTTGTGTATTAATATAACAAAGGATGGGTTCTCTTGATCCTTGCTACTATGGTTATGCACCTTGTTTGAGTTTCATAAATGGTTGGACATTGGGTTATGGTCTTATCACATTGTTATTTTGAAGAAGTTTGGCATTATCAAGGGGTGGAACACTTTGAAAAAATGATATGGAAATGGATATTTGGTTGATTAATGGTTTAGTGCTATGGTGAATTGGCTTGGTTCATACTTTGAATGGAATGAAGTTGGAAGGGAGAAGTGACATGCATCTACTTCACGTCACTCAAACTTGCCTCAAGCCTGTCACCCTAGTCATTCTTGCATTTTGTTTTGGCTCTGGTAGTTGTTGCTGCTCCGCCTTGTTCAGTCGTGAAGGAGATATATAGTCTTGTTTTTCCTCGTGCAAGATTTTCCAGGTATGGGTTTTCTTATGCTTCCATCCATGATAGTTACTCTGCCATTTGAATCAATTTTTGGCTTTGGTTTCTCGCGATATGTGTGATTATTAAGTTGTTATGATATTTTTGAACTATGTATTGGTGTTTGCGTCCTTGGTTTCCCATGGTGGTGGTTCTGGACTATTGGGATTCTTAAAATAAATGGTCATGGTTCTCTTGCTATGTGTATTCCTTTGCATATAATTGTTGAATAAAGATTGCATTTGAGCTTGCTTTGTCATAGTTCTGTATTTAGGTTGGCCTCTCTGTTGAAATTGGTTATCATGGTTTTCCAAAGCTCGGAGCTTTGTGAGTACCCTACCTATGGACTGTTAATACATGCCTCTATGATTAAGTTTTCCCATGCCATGCTCGTCTCTACGGCTAATGTACACACGTTTTTTTGACCCTGTGGGTTTTAATGTGAACTGATGAAAGGCTAGAATAACCCATGCCTTGTCTTGGAAAAACTCTGAGTTGTTAGCTACCTTGCTATGCCATCACTGCCACAATTGTCTAGAAAACATTGCACAGTCTGAACTTAACGCCACCCAGAAGTTGATGGAAGCATTATGCATGTTTTCTGGTCAGGCACGGGTTTGTGCGTGGTCGCTCATATTACAGTTTTGATTAAAGGGATCAGCTTCATTTTGTTTCTTGTTGGAATTGGTTGTCTATTGTTTTGGAAACCCTTACAACCGAGAGCATTATTACATATTATTGTTATGTGGTAAATGATGAGAGGGTATGAGTTGTCTGCACTATTCGAATACCAAACCCTTTGGTCGAACCACCTGTTCATACCTTCCACTTGTTGTCTTAAACCCTAAATATTATATTGATATCATTTTACTCCAGTCGATGATTGATGGGATCATTATGCATGCTTGGTTACTTGGGCACGATTTTATTGCATTCCTCATTTGGAAATTCTGGAAGAAGTCTGTACACACTTATTTATTTGAAGCTTGGGCTTGAAGTATTGAATATTATTTGGTTCAGTCGTTATGTTGTTTATATAAAAAGAAACCTATGTGTAAAATGTTTGAGGCCCGAATAAGAGTTATAACATCCAATTTGACTGTGTTGAACAGTTTTGAAATAAATGATGGATATAAATAGTTGTAAACATTGTGCGTGTTTCTCTTGGTTTTAAAAGATTTAACATTGGAGTTAATGCATGGTTGTGGCTCAAAGGCTATTGTGGTTTCTTATAGCGATTACAATCTTGTACATTAAAGTGTGAATCAAAATACTAAAATAAATGAAAAATTATAGAGTGATACATTTCCGATCAAGGTAAATAGGGTTCAAATGAAAACTTAAGTCAAAGTGCCATGTAGATTTTTCTATACGTAGAAAGTACAATAATATAATACGAGACATGGTTAATAATCACCAACTCATCATTCTCAAAGGTTGGACACGTTACTAGTAAATTTAATGAAAATAAATTTATATTAATTTAAAAATATATATTTAATTTTTTTATTTAATACATTAAAAAAAATAACGACCATCATGTATATTATCATAGTTTTATTGAGTTGTATGTTACTTTCTCGTACATGTTATTTATTGATTTGTCAATGGCAGTGTCCTTACATAATCAAAGTTACAAACACTTCACACTTAAAGTTCCACTTGAAGTCAAACCTTTACACAAAAATCTATACTACTCCGCACACATCATTTAACCCTTCCGAGTACAAAATTTACCCCTCGACACAATGATTGTCATAATGAGATAAATATGAGGTAACTCTTGAATGTACTTAGTGCATATTTGTATCTTAACGGGTATGTGTCTCTCATTTGATTTGAATCATAGAATATTTTTCAATTATATAAAATAAATAAAGAATTTAGAGTATATATAAGAATTGGTTTATAAGGTATTTTATAAAGAGAAAAGGATAGGTAAATAGTTTGGGTTGGAAATCTTATTCTATATGAAT
>SNQJ01S0264641.1:0-12028 GCA_010110895.2 Picea sitchensis
AGATATCACTTGTATAGCATGCCCCGCACAAAATAATTGGTATAAAATTATGAAACTTGTACCAGAAATACTACAGACTGTCCACTATCCAATGAAACTAGTCTCACTCAAATTGGATACTCTAGGAAGAATTTATAATTGTTTTGCTCGGAACACCTTCTTGAGACTAGTCAATAGGACTAGTCAAATACCCTATCTTCCACAGGGTGTATCTACAAATGTAAGATGACCCAGAAGATGAAATTTTTATCACATATAAATTAATAATTTATGTGAATATTCTCCATATTTTAGGGTCTGAAATGATACATAAACGTTTTTATAGAGAAAATACTACGATGACTCAATTCAGGATGATTCCAAAATCCTATCTTACACAGGCTGTATATCCTAAAGTATAAGGTCGCAGGAGCTAAAATTTTAACCCAGCGTACCTTGATCCATCTACTAAATATCCTCCAAAGGGTTTCTTCGAAACGTTGTAGGAAAAAAATTTATAGCGAAAATTCCATGGTTTCTCAGATGTAGCAGTGAAACCCCAAGACCTTGAGTTCTGATACCATATGTTAAGAACCAAATATCAATATAGCGTAGAAAAAACTAAGAATAAGTACTCAGCGCCTTGAAAAAAGAGATAATTTTAGGTAATAAGCCTCTTTGAGGGGGAAACCTCTTTACACCCCACATAAATGTCCAAATACAAGATGATTCCAAATGAAAATGTCTCCTTGGTATATATAGGAGACTAGGAGGTACAATTACAACTAATGGATTCAAGCTGACATAAATAAAATAACATTACTAATGTAATATGCCCCAATTAAGGGGTAATGAGCCACTATTAGGGCTTAACATTTATTGTGCCATTAAAACATCAACGAATTATCAGTGTAGACAATAGACTTATTGTGCCTATGAATTTTATGTCTTGTGCGATGGTTTAGAAATAGTAGATTTTTGCGCCTTGATGATCTTGAACTTTAAGACTTGTACCTATAGGCTCCATCATTAATTGTAGAACGCATTAATGTTGGGTTGTTTTTACATGGTGTTATTGCATCGATATGCATGTTGTGGTTCATGGGGATGATGTGTTAGCATGATATAGTAATTGATTAAAAATGTGTTATTATTGTTCGTTGATTTATGTGAATGATGTGTCGTTGATGTTGCTAATTATTTGATGTTTTCATTTTCCTTTAAAAAAATAAAATAAAATATATAATAATTGGCCTTGCACTTTGCATTTGTGTCGTAACGGTGGGACATTACATATGGTATCAAAGCAGTTTCAACCCTACGACTGTGGATAGCCACACATTCCACTGAATTAGATCTTGATTATTACTCAACTCTAATTGAATTATTAATCTGTCCTTGCGGTAATCATGGTTAGAGGATGCCATGGAGATTCATGATGTGGTGCCAGGGGAGGAGGCGCGACGCCTCTAGTAGTACCTACACCAAAGGGGTCCAACCCCTGAGGAGAAGAACAATAATTGAGCATGAGAAAATTGTCGCGTGAGATGCATTGGGTCTAATAGGGTCCTTCTAAGGAAATGTCAGAGGCCTTGACTAGCCATCTGTACTGAGATAAGGCCAGGTTGCCTGTACCCCTGAGGGTCCCCATCATGCACACAACCAAGACTGGTAGCTTTCACAGAAAACTTGAGAGGGTTAATTTCTCGAGTCCATGAGTGACATAGACGGCTAAGTCGTCGAGGCATGGCTAAAGAGCCAGGCGATGTGCTTCGTTCTTTGCGCTTCACGATTTCAACCTCTAGCATGAATATCTGAATAGGCATTTTTCATCTAAATGGGAGCACTCTTCTATGGAGGAAGATGCTCCTACCTCAGCTAAGCATTGTCATCGAAGCCGTGTTAGGGGAACGGTTCCAAGATTAGTATTTGAGAGAGGAACCTATTGAGTGCCATCTCGATGAGTTTAGTGCCTTACGACAAGGTGGTCGCATGGTGTCGAATTATGAGATCATATTTTTGGAGATACTTCGGTATGCCCCTCATTTGAACATGAAGGAGCTGGAGATCAACAAGTTTGTGACTGGCCTTAACTCCAGTTTTCGTGCGAGGGAGAGGATCTAAATGCCTGAGATGTTGCAATATGCAGTCTAGTAGGCCTCTTAGTTAACGAATATTTGACCATAGGAGTCCGGGCAGGACTTTTTCAAGATCGACTGGACTGATAGCTTTGGTGCGCAACAACATCAAACATCGGCTAGACCAGACCTCTTGGTATTGAGATACATTTTTAGGACCCTTGTTCACGACTCCTTGATGATGGGTTCCTCAGTAGAGGGCTCCCTATAGAGGACCACTGCTTCCACAACAACACCTCTAGAAGTCGTCGTTTAGGCTTGTCAGCAGAACAAACAAGGATCTTAGGCTGGTGGGACAACAACTCTTGTTTTGGGGCAAGGAATACTGGACTGGAGGTGGGCGATGGACATGTGGAGAGTCACCTTACCAACAATAATTTTCGGTTGAAGGGGCTAGAGCGGCCAAATATATAGGACACACTACCATGGCAGAGATGGGAAAGGCCCACAAGATTCCTGACTGTGGTAAACAACCGCCAGGTCGAGGACCAGCCCACTATGCTCAAGGTGTCAGGTTCCATTGCCAAACAAACTTTTATTATTTTCCAAACTTGGTGCTATGGAGAGCTCTAATTCTAGTACCGCACTCAAGGGATTTGGGTAAGGGAATTCGACAGGACAAGTTTAGATTCATAGAAGTGGCTTTGGGTACCAACCTGATGGTTGGAGGAAGGGGTATGAACTATCGCTTTAACCTGGGGATAGTGTAATGAAGTCTGACCTATGTCACGATCTTAAATATGTTATGATGACATGATCTGTAGGGACTGGTGGGAATCGCATTATGCGATAATCAACGGTAAGAAGTGGTGGTTGAGTTGGACCGATGATGAAAGAAAAATAAGTGTGATTGTGGGAAGAAAATGAGGGGTATCCCCGAGGTTCATTTCTTCCCTACAGCCACAAGAGAGCATGCACCAGGATGCAAGTTATATGCATACTTAGTGCTGAACGTCAAGGGCGTGGAAGAAGGATTATAAGACCTTCCGGTAGTACAAGATTTTGTAGGCGTGATTCCCAGAAGAATTATCAGGTGTGTCACCCAATGTCGAGAAGTACGTTACCATCGACCTAAAACCTAGAACTGAACCAATGGCAAGAAAGCATTTTTGGATGTCGACCCCTAAGTTACAGGAGTTGTTGGAACTAGGACTTATACATCCAGGTGTATCACCTTGGAGTGCTCCAGTTAATTTCATACGGAAGAAGGATGGGTCGTGGAGACTCTGCTTGACTACTGTCGAGTATTCCTTGACGACATTTTGAAATTTCTTGGATGACAGAACATAAGGACAAACTTTTACGCTTGGTACTACAGTGTTGCGAGAGAAACAATTACGGGAAGCAGTAGAAAGGCTATCAAGGATTCATTGCTTAGGGCATGTTATCTCCGGTGAAGGAATCGTTTTGGATCCAATGAAGGTAGAGGCTATCGTAGAGTGGCCTACGCCTACGAATTTCCCAGAAGTGCATAACTTCATGGGTTTAGCGGGATATTATCGATGGTTCGTCGAGGGTTCTTTGAAGATATCAAATCCAATTCCGGAATTGCAGAACAAGAACAAGAATTTTGTGTGGACCGAGAAATGCGCAGAACCATTTTGAAGGCTCAATAAGTTCTTGACAACAACGCTAATACTAAAAGTCCCTGGTGTGGACGAGGGCTTCTTGGTATGCACTGACGCATCCAAGAAAGGCTTAGACGGAGTCTCGAGGTAAGACGGTAGAGTGATCTCTTGCATCTCGAGGAAGTTAAGGAATCATGAGGAGAATTAAGTGACTCATGATTTGGCATTGTTAGCCATCATGTATTCCCTGAGAGTGTGAAGACATTACCTGATTGGACGGAAATTCAAACTAAAAAAATGGACCGTTGTGGTTTACAACACCTTTTCACGCAAAATGACTTGAACGCGCGCCAAGGGCGTGGGTCAAAATTGCTTATCGATTATGATTTTGAGATTTCCTACTTAAAAGGAACAATGAATAGATTGGTAGACGCGTTGAGTTGGATACCACGCATATTTAAGTGATACCTCTTCAAATGAATCTACGTAAAAAGATTCTAACTACAGTGCGACATCGAATGGTATAAAGAGGGTAAGGAATTGTTTGGGCAAGACACCATGTTGGTGCCAAAATTAAGGGATATACTGTGGACAATGACGGATCTTTGAGATATAAAAACTGGATTTACTTACAGCCCAACAAAAAATTGAGAAGTTTGATCTTATGTGAACCTAATAGAGAGGTGCACATGGCTCATCCCAGAGTCATGAATATTAGGACCGACCTTAAGCCCTTATTCTTCTATAAGGGATAAAGGTGGACATCGTCAACTGCATGGCAATATTTCTAGAAGGTCAACAGGTGAAGGATGAACATAGACATCCAACAGGATTTCTACAACCACACGCTATTCCAAAATCGACATGGGAGATCATTTCGATGGACTTCACTGTTGAATTTCTGCTGACGACAAGGAGGCATGACCTAATTGTTGTGAAAGTTGACACTCTGACGAAGAGTCACATTTTGTCCCTGTGTGTACGACACATCAGGCGCGAGGTATAGCTAGAGTTCATATCAACAAGATTTTGAAACTACCAGATGTACCAAAGGAATTGTATCCGATAAGGGATTTGATGTTTGTAAGACGATTTTGGATGAGTTTCCCCAAGAATCCTTGGGAACACCACTGAAGTTTATTACAGCATGTCCTTGAAATAGACAAGTTGACTAAAGGAACGAACCAATTTGGGAAGGTTGTGTTGCGTATGTGTGTGTTGGACCAACAGAAACGTTGGGAATAGTTCTAGTCGTTGGTTGAGTTTGCATGCAACAACAGTGATCAAGGCACCACTAAGATGGCGCCATTTGAGTTTCTTTATGGGTGACCGTGTCAGACGCCTTTGAGTTGGGATCGACTTGAGGCTAGGGTCCCAGTAGGACCAGAAACGATCCAAGAATTGAAAGAACAATTACAAATGATACAAAATGGGATGGAAGAAGTGCAAGATGGGCATAAGGATTTGTCGATGTGCATCGCGTCGACCATAATTATGAAGGGCCTAATGGCTATTTGTGCCTCATTCGTTGAGGCGCTGCATGATTTTTATCTCGTGTCCATGTGAGAATTTAGTTCAGTGATCCTACACATGAGATTGAATGAGTTCTTGGTGGAGGTTGGGCAGGGTGCGCTCACGATGGAAGCAATCCACTTTCTGGATTGTTGCATTCGAAAGCTACGACACCGAACTGTCGATAAGGTCAAGGTCCAGTAGGACAATTATAGTCCACACTCAGCTACCTGGGAGGATGCATATGATATGTGCCATCCGTTTCCCTTTGTTGATAGCTATAAATTCAAGTATCTTCAGATACTTTATTTTTTCATTTATATACTGTGAAACTTCGGGACGAAGTTTAAAACAATAGGGGGTGTATGTAACATCCTTCTCTTGCGCACACTCGATGTGACTTATTCTTGTGGACACTTGTGTGCAAGTGATCTGGTTTACTATATGATTGACTGATTAGATTATGGAGCATGATTATGTTCGTGGATTTGATGATATTTATATCGATGGGTGCTATTGATTGGTTTTCCTGAGTGTGCAGGACTCTGGACAATTGAGGATGTCGATGATATCGATGGATCTCCTTGGACTTCAGATCGATTCAGGGAGTGGACGGTTATGGTTTTAATGTTTTGACATTACATATGTGACATATGACTAGATATTATGATGTTGATTGATATAGCTGACACATTTCGCTGATGGATGCAGGCTGACGATAACTTTCTAACCAAACTCACATTAAGAGTAAAGGGGTCTCACATGAAACTCTCATCGTGGCTCGAACTGTAGGTTAATGATTACCTAGCTCGAGAGATCCACGATGTCATGAGGGAAGACTGTGATAGTTACTCACGATGATTCTAAGAGGCGTTCAATAAGGCATGGTCCTTATTCCTTAGAGGCCCTTAGTCTCCCACAAGATCACCTGACAGAGTATTGACTCTATGGGTTTGACGTCTACCAAATTCATTCAAGAGGCGAGTGACACCCTTGGAGCACATAGTGCATCTTGAAGGGCACGCCACGCAAATAAAACAGAAAGAGGTGTGTGGCACCCTTGGAGCACGTAGTGTGTCTTGAAGGGCACATCATGATTTTAAATATGGTAAGTTAATAAACCTAGTGCCTAGAAAACTATGCCTCCTTAGGACTTGGAGGGCCTTAAAATGAATGAGGGTATGAGTGAAGTTTAATAACAATTTTTCCCTTAAGAACCGTCGCTAAGCCTAGTGAATTTATAACCTAGGTCTAAGTAGAATTTGTGAACAAAACAAAAAAAGCTAAATGGATATGTAACAAGAAGGGGGTAAAGAAAATTCAAGCATTAATAATTAAAGTAAAATTTTTATTGAAGGTTTAATTATTAAAAGGGGTAAATGGTTGTTTTTGTCTAAACTTGCTAATTTTGAACTTAGTTAAAAAAAAGGGGAAACTTAAAGAAAAAGGGGAATGTCTAACTTAGTAGGGAATCTAGCCTTTATAACTTTCTATTTGTGAACTCAACTAGGCTTTAAGTAAGGCGTAAGTCATTTAAGAAATGGAAGGGAATAAAGGGACACCGAGGAGCATTTTTAGGAACGTTTTTTGGTGGGTGAGGGAAATAGGCTAATTTAATTAATTAATAAATTTATTTTTTGGTGCAATTAAGGGATCGGGTGACATGTGTACGGGAAAGATTTTTAATAAAATAATATAATGAGGATTTTGGAATCTAATCGCTAAGAAAACTCTATAAAAAGGATGGCGGAGGAGGATTATGGATCACGTCTAGTTTGTGTAAGGTTACAGAGCTCAAATTTTATCTTGACTGGATATATCTTGTGGGAGTTAGGATACCCAACTCAGGTAACGAGCGGTAGATTGACCTTGTGAGGCGATATGGGAGATAGAATTCTCTAATATTGTGTGTGTGGCTCCTTTGCAGCTCAAGGGGCTTAGGGGAAAGAAGAGTACCCCTAGCTTTTGCTGGGAGGTACCGGTGAGATCTCAGCGGTTAGCCAGAAGGAGTTGGACGGAGCACAGGCGTAGGACATCGACTTCATACTCTCCACCTTCGGTTACAGTACACATGTGTAATTTGAATTTGTACAATATGTTAGATTTTATGTGTATGAATATAGATATTGAAGCTTATTGTTTTTCGTTCTTGTAAATTTAAAGGTTAAATTTTATTACATTTATCA
Source organism: Picea sitchensis (assembly GCA_010110895.2). NCBI lineage: Eukaryota > Viridiplantae > Streptophyta > Pinopsida > Pinales > Pinaceae > Picea > Picea sitchensis. The sequence goes on from SNQJ01S0264641.1 coordinate 7,384, forward strand.
GTGCCCTAGATTACTTGTAAACTGCAATCGATTCTAAACTATGAAGAAGGTTTCTGGAGTGGAATTATTTCCCATATGCTAAATAAGATAATGAAGGTTCGATCCCTGACAATGGTTCCAAAACGATGTTGTTCCTGAGATTGTTCTAGGCTAGGGAACAATGTTAAGGCATCTCGATACAACTTAAAAAAATTATAAAAGTTTTTTCCCAAAATTTTAGTTTGATATATTTTAATAATTGATTACCATAAATAAAAAAGAAATGATTTCATTCATTAAGTTACTTCAAAATGTAATATCATGAAAATCATAATTGAGATAAACAAAATTGAAACAAGAAGAAATTTATCTAGTAAAGACAAATATTATTTCTTTTTCTATAGAAGAAATAACAAATAATCTTCTCTGCTTTATGATTTCAATAGAAGAAATAAAAAATAATCTTCTCTTCTTTATGAAACTACTTGATAATATAAGAAAAAAGAATTCATTTAAATAAATAAGGAAATTAAACCAAAACACAAGTCATATTTCACTTACATTAAGATAGAGGAACATTGCACTTAGATTGATTCTTTTAAAGGGTTTCTATAGTGGAGGTTGTACCAAATTGCAACACTTATAACATAGATATTAATGGGAGAGAATGATTGATGAAAACATGAAATAGGAAACACATAAACTCAAGAGATGAAATCTAGGAAGCTCTTTCTTTTATGTGAATGATAGTCTTTATTAAAATATTTATTCTTCACGGGATAAAATTCCTGTTTACAGTCCTTTTGAATAGATATTTACATAGATGGATTACAACATAAATTGTTTTTCGGTCCTATTTTTTGGATTTTCAAATATGATGAGATATTCTAATTATAAAATGGATCTATTGGATCAAATGATCCCTGTATTTCTTCAACTGCTGAAGTGAAACCTCCTTGTTCTATTGACTGGATGCCCCAAATTCAATCCACGATTACCATGACACAACAATTGTTAGATCAACACGATATGCCATTGAAACCATTGATCTATGGTATGATTAATCCCACATTCACCGTGGAATTCATTTTACAAGGATTTATAAGGTAAGGGATTTCATAATTGGTTTGAAGTTAAATGGAAAGGCTCTGGAACCTTGATGCTATGTTACTTTTAAGTTGTTGGGCACATGATTTACCTCGACTCATACACAACTTCAATAATTATCGTGATGCCCGACGATTCGGCATGATGTTGCAGTGCTAACGTTGGTCTGGTCCCACGAGCATGTGGAGACCTTTCATTGGTCCTTGTTGTCATTGACGTGGTAGAAATATATGCCCTATGTAACCTAGATCTGATGCATGTCTTGTGTCTTTGGAAAATTACACATGTACATGTGGCAGGCGTTCATTAGATCTGGCGTATGTTTTGATGGAAAGATAACGTGACACACCACATGTTAATGATGAAGTATCTCACCATCGTGAAGTCAGGACTTAAATAACTTCCCAACACAAGAATATATCAAGGTCTGCGGTCTAAAATAAGGAGGATTGTTGATCTGATGGTCTGATCTCCACAAATGGGTGCGACAAAGTCTCGCAGTCTAGTGGTATGACAAGACGTCAATGTTGATGTCATTGGATGGGTCCCGTGGATACATGGTGGAATTCTATTGGTGAGTATTGGTGCTGAGATGGTAGATAACCTGTATATACAGTGGGTTCCACATACCCATGTGGCAGTTGCTAGTTGGTCATGTCAGTGCTTTTCTAGTGAATTACATGGCATCGAGACTTTAAATGAAACCTCTGTGACCTGCTAAAGGATAAATACCATTGATCTGGGTGCATGCAATGATGAGGGACATTTACTATTCTTCCTATCTCTATAATTAATCTATGCTCCACATTTTTTGAAATATTCTTGCATGGAAACATAAACTTTTATTAGTTTTTTAAACGTTACGTGACATAGAATTACGACAAAATACATTTTATTATAATTAAATATAAAACTACTATAAACATATAACTAATATATACCACAACTAATATAATATAATGTATCAAAAATATTTTATTTATTGTAACTAACTATAATTATAATTATAAGACCTAAAGTATTAAAACTAAAATCTAAAGCTAAAATTAATAAGATAAACTAACTTTAATGCAAATCTAATTAAAATCAAGCGAAAAAAAATGAAAATTAATCTAAGAAATTTAAATTCGAGTTAAAATCTATATTTAGCAAAAAAAGTTAAGAAAAAGATTAATATAAAACTCAAAATTCCTATTCTAATGAAAAATTTCAATTTTAATTCACAATTTTAACCTATGTTACAACACCTTGCTCCCACTTATTTTTAGTTTCTACCTGCTTTTCCTCTTCATAACATTCTGGTTAACCAGAACAAGTCAACAATAAAGAATACAATGGAGAGTATCATTTAGGGGGTCTACTTAACCTGCTATATCCTCTAACAACACTTGCAGGATTTTGAGGTACCTGCTACTCCTGTTGTTGTACATTTTGATTTTCTGGTACCTTTGGAATTTTATTTTCTTTGATTTCATCAAGAACAATGTATTATGTGTTTTCCTTTTTCTGTTTCTTTCCCTGCAATTGATATTTTTACATGACCTTTTCATTGAATACCACATCTCTACTCTTAATGATTTTTTGATTTTCATAATCCCATGAGCAACAACCAAAATCATTAACACCATATCCAATAAAGGTACACTTCTTGGATTTTCCCTCAAGCTTTGTTCTATTTTCTTACAATATGGACAAATGTTTCACAATCGAAAGTGTTTAGAAATGAGTAGTTTACCTTTTTACCTATCCATGCCTCCTCTAGAATGCCACCATCCAAATATCTTGGAGGGCCTTTGCTTATTAATTAAACAACAATATCTATGACATCTACCCTAAACTGTAAGGGCAAACCTACATGCAATATCATACTCCTTGTGTGTTCCAGGATTGCCTTGTTCATCCTTTCTAACACACCATTTTATTGTGGTGTTACTGGAACTGTATTCTCTCTAAGAATCACATGGTATGAACAATAATTATCAAACTCCTTTCTTTAGTATTCACCTCCATTATCTGATATAAGACAATTCAACCTTTTTCCTGTCCCGTTCTCAACCAAATCTTTCCATTTCTTAAAAGTGTCAAAAACATTCTATTTTTGTCGAATGAAATAAACCCAAGTTTTCTTAGTTGCATCATCAATAAAAATAACATAATAATGACAACCACCAACAAATGATACCTAAGTTGGTCCCTATACATCTGTATACACAAGCTTTAACTTTTCACACTTCTTTTTCTTTTTGACTCTGATAAATCTGACTCTCTTATGTTTTCCAAAAACACATTGCTCACAAAAATCCATATCAACGTGTTTAAGATCTTGAAAGAAAATCCTTTGTGGAGTATTTTCATTCCCTTCTCACTCATGTGTCCAAGCCTATGATGCCATAGTGTTGTATCCACTCATATATAAGCTAAAAATATATAAGAGTCAACATTACCAATACATAAATACAATGTACCTACCTTCTCTCTGTTTTATCTTACCAGTGATCCTTTAGTGACCTTCCACGCCTTTTCTATAAATGTAGATATATAGCCTTGACTTTCCAACTGCCCTTTTGAAATCATATTTCTTCTAAAATATGGAACATGTCTCACCTATTTATACAACCATTTGTTTCCATTCTTTAACTTTATTTGTACCTTACCCATTCCAACAATTTTACATGGTTCATCATCACCCAAATAAACATGTCCAAAATCACCTTGAACATAATCTTGAAAATATTTCCTATGTGGTGTGGCGTGAAATGAAGCCCATGAATACAATACTCGAGAATCCATAATATTATCTAAATAAAGAATCAAAGCATCTTGTAACACATCACCTACTACATTTTCTCCCTGGTTTTTCTTTTATTGTCCATCTCCTTGTTTCTTTGGAGATTTGCAATCTTTCTCAGATGTCCTTTCTTCCCACAATTCCAACACTTGATATTTGCTAGTATGGATTTTTATCTTCCCTTCCTAGACTTCCCATGGTTCCCTGGGATCTTTCATCTTTCCCTTTGTCTTCCCTTTTTCTCCACAGTAAACACATTACATGATGTCTCTCATGTCATTTTTCGTCGCATTACCTTGCTAAGGATAACACCAACAACATCATCAAATTTCAAAGAGTTTTAACTCAAGACAAAGTTACTTATATCCATGACCAAGTTGTTCTAGATTTTTTGCAATGAGAACAATATTAGAAGAGCCCTAACCTCATCATCAAAGTTCACTCCTACAAATATTAGCTGATTGGTAACCATATTAAGTTCATTTAAATGATCAACAACAAACCCACATTCTGACATTCATATTAGATAATAGATTCATTAGAAATACCTTGTTGGAGGCTGATGGTTTTTAATATAGTTTAGCCAATGCCTTCATTATATCCTCTATTGTATTTTCTTTTGAAATGTTGAAACTCACCAACACTGCCAGGAAAAGTTGTGTCATTATAGTGTCTTTCTGTCAAGAACCTCCCATTCTTCGTCCTTCATACTCGTCGAATTCTTTAATTTTCCTCCCAATGGTAGGAAAATATCCTTTTGATATAAATAGT
>SNQJ01S0264643.1:0-12028 GCA_010110895.2 Picea sitchensis
TTTCACACTCCTATCGTCCATTTATACTATTGTACCTAGCAGTCCCATGTTTGACCTATTCATGGTCACTAACTGGTTTATCTCATCTTAATTTAATATGGCGATTTATAAAAAAAATCAATGTTGATGAAGTCCGTGTAATATAATATTTTCAAATTTAACGAAATATGTGTTCCTTTCTTCGTTCAGATATTCTTTATGTTTCAACAAAAACCTGTGGGAAATTTAATTTTTTGAATGACCTCTTTTACACCATTGCTTTTTTGCTCTGTTAATAACCATGGAAGGTTATTTTGGTCTCCATCGTTATTTGATCGGATCACACTTTGCATTGCATTATTGGCTTCTTGAATGTCATTACAAATTTTGACAATTTTTTCTTTATCCCTCCTGCCATCTATGATTTGCCATAATGTTTCTCTCAGATTCTTCCCGATATGCATTGTATCAAATAAATGAACTATTTTTAGGTCCTCATAGTAAGGAAGCTTCATGAATTGAGTGGGATAACATTTCAATCCTTGTGGAAGCCCATTATAACTACCTTCACGACGATGACATTGATGAAGCATAAAAAAAATCAGAACACTATTTATCAAATGCGGTAAAATAAAATGAATAATTAAAATAAATTTTCAAAACATGATTCCATTTACGATACATAAACAAAATGCGTACCTCGAGTATTAATTCTGTCATATGCCAACTTCCATAGGCGAGGTGTCATTCTCTGTGGTTTTAGTCCAGTCTCTTGTTTCTCATTGAAAAATATTTTTCAGTAGTATGATACTTATGGTTCTTAGAGAGGAAGTATCTATACTCATCAAACACCTCCTTTCCTAAATTTTTTGTCCGACGAGATTTCATCTTGGGACCACAAACTGGACATGCAAATTTACCCTTTGTTTGAAGACTTGCAACAGATGGATAGATGTGAATTATTAATATACGAAATGATTATTTGAACAACATGAATGATATATTCAATTAATTATATACTATTCAAGCGTGCAATATGGAACGTTACATACCACAAAAATGTGTTAGTCCTGGGGCATCATGAATTGTCCATAAAAGTATTCCACGACATTGAAATCTCTTTTGTCCAATTGGTTTACAGATGTCTTACATAGTGATTCCCTCCCATAACTTTAGTAGCTCGTCGATAAGAGGCTCGATATACACATTTATATCTTTAACTTGGTACTTACCTAATTGTTTGAAATTACATGAAATTACTACCATGGGATGTATATATACGTAAATAAATAAATAAAAGATGTTGTTGTTGGGAAAAACACCCTACGAACTAGGAAATTAGGGTCGGACTTGCATGCAGATTTGACCGAATAGAAACTACTTTTTTACCTACATCCCAAGATTTAAACCCCTTTTTCACAGTAAATGCATGGAAAAGGACCACCTACCTTGTTACCGACGTTCGATGTAGATCCTCCATTGTGCTTGACTACTTGTTTGCGCTGCTCCTTCCAAAGATGACCTGCATTCAAGACAAACAACAACTATGCATGCATGCTACTTATATACTCAAGGGTTAGAAATCAAGCATAAATCAATCAAACCATAGACAATTCATGAATTGGGATGGGAAAAGCATTCTTTTTATTACGTAAAGTGAATCAACTTACAAAAGCTGAGACCGACTACCACTCCTTGAACCTGATCCTGGGCTCCTCTTCTTCTGTCCTTCAACTGCTTTGCATTAAATCTCTTTTGGCATGAGGAAAGGATAAAGGGTTGGGACAATGGATTACGTAAATGGGCAGAGTTTCTTCGCTATATTTTTTCCTTTTTCAAATGGTACCCCTACCCCTTCTTTTATATGCTAGAAGGAGCTAGGGTTTTGGACGAACCCTCGGCCATGCATGGCCGAGAGTTTCAGTTAACTGACCCATAGATTTTTGTTCCGTCGACAAATTTCCTTTTTTCGTGCTTTGTTAGGTACATGCGCGCTGTTGTGAGTCAGCCAGCGTGTACACGCGTGTAATAATGGGTTAGGGCGCGTGGGCCTTGACACAAGAGGATTGTCAAAGAGTTGTTCAGTGGATTTTTGGCAAAGAAGGGATATGAGTTGGCCTGATGCCAGGTAAGCATGTGTGGTGCAATTTAGGGTTATAACAGATGCCCCCTAATGTGTGAGGTCAGAAGAGCATCTAATGGCCGAAATACATTACCAATCTTTACTGATGTGCCGAACAATTGAGCCCAAGGATCAGGAACCAGGAGGTGCCGTCTGCAAAATAACAAATGTCTCACCGAGGCGGCATACACATGCTCGAGATAAAATAGAACCATGGCTACCAATCAAATACACTGTAGATCCATGTCAAATAACTATAAAGAGTAGCCGCGAATAACACACAACGGAGCTACATCTCGAAATCAGAAAGATATACATATAGAGTATCCATCTTCCAGAAGCTGATTCGACCTAATGGCTAACTTCAGAGCTCGAGCAACAACTTCAAAATCTTCCAAAACTCGGGTAGGAGTGTAATATGAGTGTACAACTGCACTACCCAGAGGTCTTCGATGGCTCGTCGGTCATGGACTTGATAATCTTGATGATCAGACTGAAGGCTTCAGTGATTTCGAACAAGGAATTGATTGGACGTTCAGGATGGCCGGGTATGCGGACAAGAGACATATTGCAGAGGGGCCGAATCAGGCTTAGTGACAAACTTCCCTTGGACAATAGCATGACAAGTGATGAGACTCAGGCATCATATGTGTTAATCATAAGTCTACGAAGCAGGAGGCAACACAAACTCTCCATATGTTTGGAAGAATAACCAAATGGTGGAGGACACAACTCTATATAGCGAGAAAAGATTCTTAAGGTCGTACTACATCCCATAGTCTGATGATCAAATGGACATATGTTCTTTATCCAAGGGCGACTCATTATGCTGCCAATAAAGAAAATACTTTTCCCATCCTCTTTTTGGGGTATATTTGATTTTTTTGTTCTTTTCGATAATTTTGGAAAAATAATAAAGGAGTATTACGTTACAATGGAGGAACGAGTACTGCAAACATACAAGCTCAAGGCACAAGGACAAGACTGATGTTCTAGTAAAATGATACTCGGGAAAAATCCTTCGTCGGCCAAAGGTGTTAAAACGCAGAAGCAAACTATCACAAGGCTGGTGGATAAGGTATGCAAATGTGGTTAATAGAACACAGAATGGTAACGTCCTTCGATGTAAGTTTAACGAGCCCAAAGATAAGCTCGGTGATTTTTAAGGTAAGCTCGGTGATTTTTCATATTTAGAGAGTCTGAAAAAACATAAAAGGAGACTCCGCTGGGGTACCTTTTTCGACAATAGTCTAGTCGGTTCGAAAAAGGGTTAAACTAGCACCGATTAGACGTCAATTCAAAACCATTTTAACGAGTGTGACAAGGACAAGATCACTCGACCATTTTTTCACTTTTAAGGAGTCTGAAAAAAGCTTAACTATGGACTCCATCAGGAATATTCTTCTGGACCAATTTAACGAGTGTGAAAGAATAAGTTCACTCGACGATCTTTTCAATTTTAGGGAGTTTGAAAAGAGCTTAACTATGGACTCCGTGGGGGTTTCTTTTTCGTAAGTTTAGTCCCTCAGGCCTGAAAAAGGGATAAAATTATACCTGAGAGTACTCTTCTAAAGAACGGAAATTCGATAGAGTATACCTTTGTTCGTACAATTGATCGTCCGGACCGAAAAAGGGGTAAACTACCGCTGGACAGACGTGACTTCAAATTTCAGTTTAACGAGCGTGAAGGGCCACAAGATCACTGGACAATCTTTTCATGTTTAGAGGGTCTGAAAAGGGCTTAAAAGGAGACCCGTTTAAGGAATGTTCTTCTGGACCAATTTAACGAGTGTGAAGAAACAAGGTCACTCGACAATATTTTCATCTTTAAGGAGTCTGAAAAGGGCTTAAAGAAGACTCCATAATGGTTACTTTTCTCAATTAATCTAGACGAGATCGAAAATCATAAATGCAGGCTCGTCGGATGTTTCTTTTGGATCTCAAAGCGAGCTTGAAAAACAACAAAGTTAGCTCATGATAGACTCTTTGTGGGTCGATGCCTGACATCTCCTCGGGGGAGCTGTATGCTCCGACGAAAACATTGTTTATGATGCCAGGGGTTCTGGAGATATTGATAGGTATCATTTCAGCAATGGTTTCCATATTACCCTCAGTATAGATCTTGTGTGTAGCTAAGGGATTAGTATGACAAGACCTATCTCTAGTCATAGTCACGGTGAATTCTCCTGCTTCGATTCGGCTTAACTTTGGGAGGAAATATGATCTGTGATGAAGATCGTCCCAAGGTTTGTCTAGACTAGTCATTGCTTCGATTACTGCTTCATCAGAAGGAAAGACTAAGTCCAACGAATCAATGTTAGCGAGAGAACCCTGAGCCAAAATAGGCTCTAGAAGTGGATCTAACTCTTGTGCAAGAGTCGGATCAGGGTTAGCTGAAGCTTGTTGGACTAAAGAGTACGCTACCTCAGTGGTAGACAAGGGCATGGACATGCCTGGGTGCCCTGTCTCATCCATTGTGGCTGATGGGGAAGGAAGAATCCAGGGATCCTCAAAGTAAGTCGTGCGGAACGACGAAACTTGAAAAATCTCAACCTTATGGTGATTAGATATAAATTTGATATTGTCGTGAGGAGGTGGGTAATCGAAGGTACCCATCAAGGATGGGCACAAACCAAATCCTACGTTAACGACACCTGGTTGAGGATTATCAATCATCGAGACCGTGGATGCCCCCAAAGCTGGTTCAGGTCTGGAGAAAGACAATTGATCGATGGCCACTATCCGACCCTCGTGTGGAAACAACAAGACTCAGAAAACTGTAGCAACCACAACTTGCATAGCATAAGTCCAACTCCGTCCTAACAAGAGGTTATAGTCGAGGGGAGCATCGACTACCTCTACTTCGACCCACACGGTTTTCCCTCCTAACTGCATAGGGAAAGAAGGAACGATGCCATGTGGTTGGAATGAACGACCGTTGAAAGCAGTGAGGATAGTATGTGATGGAGACAAAGCGGGTTGGCCTACGGCCTTCCAACATGCTAACGACATAACGCATGTCGAGGCACCCTCGTCGACCACTGTGCGGAAGATATTTTGTGTAAAATTTTTCGTGGGATGAGCCACTACTATCTGAAATGCTACGTGGTAAGGCAAATGAGGTTTTAAGTCAGTGGTATCTAACATGATGGTGCCCGGATTACAAGTCCCAGTAGAGCCTAAAGCAGTTGACAATGCTTTCCTTTGAGCAGGGCAGCTTTGGAGGACCTCCAAAGCAGACATCGCACAAGGGGTTTGTGATAAATCTTCCACCACAGAGTAGTTCTGGGTGGCCCTTACGTTTGGGTTGTGAGAAGCTTTTTTAAATGCACCCTTTGGAATGCGTGTCATGGTTTCTCCCAACATATTTTCAATCTGTAGAGGAAGAAATGGGAGATCAACTTCTTTACCCTTCTCAGAAGTGCTTGGTTTACTATAGTCGTGAGCTCTAGTTGATATGAAAACATCACCCCTAACCATATATACATTCACAAATGAGGGATTGTTTGGAGGCATGCAGGTTTCTTGGCTGCCCCCTTCTGTGCTTGTAGAGGCTTGAGTCAGATTTTTCCCATGTTGAAAGGGATTAGTCAACACTGCTTGCTACTGCTGTGTGACGAACTTTTAGGCCTCTGCAAGTCGAGGACAAATATGGGTCAGGTGGTCTTCCATGCACAAGTTGCATGGATACCTCACCTTTAATTTTTCCGTGTTGTCCCCGCCAGCATTATCAGTGGGTTTTTTTATCCCCCTTACCCTTCTTTCGTTGTTTTTTCTTCCCTTCAGGCTGCTGGGTGGCCTTTGGGTTAGTCGACTGCATGGAGTGTACTTTCGACGTTTGGGTAGGGGGAGCAACCAAGGCAGTAGTTTGGCTAGCCGCTGTGTGTTGCATGGATAACTGTTGCAACTGTTTTGTCAATTGCTCAGCGGGCTTGGTTTGTGCTGAACCAACAATACCATCGGCATGTGGTCCAACTCTCTGTCTAGTCTTATCCAGTATCGAACGTGGCACATCTGGCAAGATGTTGTATAATAAACCAAACTGAGAATAGATGAGCTCAAACTGTTGAGCCCTCATGATGGCATCCTCCTCGGAGAAAAATCCAGATGTCGCGACATCTTTGGATAACTGTGGGACCAAAGACTTAAGGAACCACTCAAGTAGGAATGCTGGTGAGACTGGTACTTTGATTAAACTCTTCTGGCGTCTCCACTCTCGGATATGATCAGAGATATGGTCCGCTGTTGTCTGTTCGAAATTGGCAAGCAGCTCTGTGCCATCGTCGTATCTCATAGGTAACTAGAAATGGTTAAGGAAGGCCATCACCAGTTCACCGAAAGAAGAGTATCTTGAGCGATCGAGCTCAATGTACCATTTCGCGGCACTCCCAATAAGAGTACGTTGAAACGATCACAACTGTACGAAGTCATCTTTCAATGAGTTAGATGAGAACCAAAGATGAAAGGTAGTCACATGATCACCTAAATCTTCATTAGGCTTGGCCTTGAACTTTGGAATGTCCGAAGGCAACTTCATCGGCATAGGAGGCCAACGTGGATCGTGACAAATAGGATCATTTAACAACCTTGTCAAATTTGGCAAGTGTAACGTTTCCAGGAATGGTAGTTTTGGTTGCTGCTGATAACCTGGGAAAAAGGGTCCTGGAGTTTGACTGGTACCAGGTTGCCAGGAAAAGTTTGGCTGCTGGCCCAGATTCTAGTAGAAACCTTGGCCCTGACCAGCGTAAGGATTTTGCATCTGTGGAGACATCATCGGCTGATTTCGCAAGAAGGACATAGAGTGTTGGGCATGCATCGTGTTCGAAGGACTTTAGGAAGGATTACCCCATGCCCGTCCTGCTAGGAGAGGCATAGTAGTCTGTCCAGGGTTCCATTGACTATGGAAAGAATTACCCTAGAACGACATTCCAGAGGAGGGAACGGATCCTTGTCCTGAGTTCCAAGGTCCTGCTATGTGTGTCCCCTGTGCAGGAGTAGATTGTCGAAAAATGGGGTTGCCCCCAGTCGGAAAAGTGGCTGATTAGAAAGTTTTATTACCAAACGTCCCGTTCCAAGAAAATAGTGTCGAACCTACCGACATACTGTGTGCAGGTGTTCCTTGACTCCCTGCTCCAAATAAAATAGTGTGTGTAGGCTGCCCGGTGGATTGCTGATGCAGACCACCAAGCGAAGGGGACAAAGGAGGAATATGACCTCCTGTGTAAGGAAAATCATTAAAAGGGACAGGAGTGCCCCCAAGTTGACCTTGCAGAGGAGCGTTAGAGCTCCCTGCCCCTAGACCCAAAGTCTGTAAAGTGGGGTAGGTTAGTGCAGGACTTGTACCCAAACTAGGCATACCGTATGAAAACGGAGGGCCTGTCACACTAGGCATGAAGGGGGTTGTGGCCGCCGCCATAGATGGGTTCGGTCCACTGTGCGACGTAGTTGCGATCAAGACCATGGTGGCTCGGACCGATGACAGTAGGTTAGGAGATGCCTCTCCTGTGGTGGCAACGTTGGTGAGAATTGAAGAATTCCCAGAAGAAGTAACAACATTTGTTTCCATAGCTGTGTGAGGCATTGTTTGGTGTTCGTAAAATTGGATTGGTACAATAAACGGTGCCAAGATATCAGTGGTTGGGGTTTCAACCGAGCCAAGAGCGGCTGCTTCAAGGTTCAACACGGTTGATTCCTCCGGGAGTTGTTCGGGCACAAAGGTTTGTAACCCGGTTGCTTCAAAAGACCCTTGTTGGTCTAGCTTCCGCCTTAATGGTGGCGGGGGTGGCTCCAGTGTAACCGGCAGCAGGCCAAGAAGCCTTCGTGACTGACAGAGCTCAGGATCCTCCACTGTGTGAGAAGATCCAAGACATTCTAAGGTATTCTAAACATTCAAAAGTAACACACACTAAAAAGCAGCCCCTAGGAGATAAGACAAACAATCACTAAACTATTTGGAAGAACAGTTACAACAACCAACACTAGAGCAACTTACCGGTGCAAGTGCAACTCAAACACGGAAGCACCCTTCGGGTATACTCTGCAAAGCGTGGCCCGATGTCTGTCCTAGGTACTGCGGTATACCCCCGCAGTCACCTGTGTATGTCCCTAAAAAGATTGGCAACTAGGTTGCCAGCACGCGAACAGTCACCAGGCGGGTACAGTCGAAAGTCGGGTAGACCACAATGAGAAGGGTATCAAGCCCAAAACCTGTCAAGGGTATCAAGAGAAAATGGTCCAGAAGACAACTAAGGACCTCGAACGGATTTGAGACCCACAAAGCCTCATGGCAAATGCAAACGACGAAATCCCAAAACAAGCCCTCTATATGTGTTCTCCAGCACGATTGGTCCGACTTTGGAGGGGTTATCTTCGCTACCTTTCCGCACGCGACCTCATGTTTATCCCCTATGTTAGAGGGGGGTCCCAGATAAATTCCAAGAAACTGGACTTAGACACTCCCTATCTCAGACTCTAATGTTTGGTTTTGAATGGCCTTGAAGAGTTTCCTTTCCAACCTAATCCAAAGCCCTAGTCCTGAACTAGTTTGTGAACCCTACAAACATAAAAGTCTAGTAGATTTTAAAATTAGCGTTGCTTTTATGGATTTATCTTACGTCAAGGGGTACGAGAGTGAAAATGATGATGTGTAAAAGACGAAAGTAAAAATGAATGAAAAAGCTGGAAACAAAAAACTTTTACGAAATGCAAAATTTCAACAACTTTTCACAAAGAAAGATTTTCTTTTAAATTTTTCTAAGATTTTATGTAGCAAACTAAAAGGAATTTCGCTCTACTACGAGCTCCTTATAATTTAAGTGAACTGCAAAAACTTACGAAATAAAAGACTTTTCCCTAGCTAATGATGCAGAAACACACTCTTCAACCAAAGAAGAAAATGAAAAGAGATTTTTTTTTATTTGAGTGCTAGTAAAGCAAAAAAGGGAAAATACCGACAAGCAAAAAACCAAGAAAAACAATTCTGGCTTAAAGCGCAGGTCGCAAAGAATCATATTGAAGAATCACACAAAAGCAATTGAACAAACAATCACTCTCACGCTTGTCTAAAAACCATAAACCGATTTTTTTTAATTTTTATTTAATTTTTATTTTTCTGTCAACTATATAACTGAGAAAAAGCAGGCTAAGGGTAAGATGAATCCTAAGCTACTGACTGTTCAAACCTAGATTCAAACACCTAAGAGGAATACTTCTTATCAAAGGAGGGGATGACTGCCCCACCCTGAACAAAAAGTAGCTTGTACAAGCACGCGACTGTCAATAAAACAGCACGCGTGCAAATGCATGCTGAACAGAGACAGAAAGTGTGTACACGCAGGCTAACCTTGTACAGGCCGCGTGTATATCTAAATTCTAAGGAAAAAATATGAAAACAGACAGTCCAGACCAGGAAGAGGCCTCTGGTATTGATAACCTGGATCTCTTGAAGGCTTGGCTACTTTTTCTAATAGAAAAAACAAATAATGCAAGGAAAAATAATAAGGCAAAAAACAAGCAATCTGAGATAGGACTGTGAACAAGCAAGACTCAGACAAGATTCCAGAAAACCCCCTGAGAATGTGTGATTCTGACAGGGAAGAGGAGGACTGCTTCTTAGGTTCTCTGAACTCCTACATGCTACTGCTATCTCTACAGCTAGCGTTCACACGCGGGCTGTCAGAGGATAGGGCGCGGGTACACGCGTGCATGCCTTCTACAGGTTGCGTGTACCTCTGTTTGTCCCAAAAAATACAGTCAAGAAAAAGTCAGGGAAAGATGGTATGGAAAGCCAGACTCCCTGCTAGCTCAGACCTTATAGAAAAAGACAGGCAAAGAAAAAACAAAAAACCTAGTCTTTAAACTACCCACAAACTTAAATAAATCCAGGAACCCTAAAGAGTATTCTCCCCAGTATGGTCGCCAATTCTGTTGTTGGGAAAAACACCTTACGGACTAGCAAATTAGGGTCGGACTTGCATGCAGATTTGACCGAATAGAAACTACTTTTTTACCTACATCCCAAGATTTAAACCCCTTTTTCACAGTAAATGCATGGAAAAGGACCACCTACCTTATTACCGGTGTTCGATGTAGATCCTCTGTTGTGCTTGACTAATTGTTTGCACTGCTCCTTCCAAAGATGACCTGCATTCAAGACAAACAACAACTATGCATGCATGCTACTTCTATACTCAAGGGTTAGAAATCAAGCATAAATCAATCAAACCATAGACAATTCATGAATTGGGACAGGAAAAGCATTATTTTTATTACGTAAAGTGAATCAACTTACAAACGCTGAGACCGGCCACTGCTCCTTGAACCTGATCCTGGGCTCCTCTTCTTCCGTCCTTCAATTGCTTTGCGTTAAATCTCCTTTGGCATGAGGAAAGGCTAAAGGGTTGGGATAGTGGATTACGTAAATGGGCAGAGTTTCTTCGCTATATTTTTTCCTTTTTCAAATGGTACCCCTACCCCTTCTTTTATAGGCTAGAAGGAGCTAGGGTTTTGGACGAACCCTCGGCCATGCATGGCCCGAAGTTTCAGTTAACTGACCCATAGCTTTTTGTTCCGTCAGAAACTTTCCTTTTTTCGTGCTTTGTTAGGTACACGCGGGCTATTGTGAGTTAGCCAATGTGTACACATGTGCAGTAATGGGTTAGGGCGCGTGGGCCTTGCCACAAGAGGATTTTCAAAGAGTTGTTCAACAGATTTTTGGCAAAGAAGGGATATGAGTTGGCCTGATGCCAGGTAAGCATGTGTGGTGCAATTTAGGGTTATAACAGATGTTATACAAAAAAAGAGAAAAGTGAAAAATTCACATTCGAAAAATTAATGTAAACAAATACCTGAAATAATCATTGTCAACATTATGTCCTCCCTCTTTGTTGACTTTCAAGGAGGAATGTTATTGTTGATAACAAAAATAGGCCACACTGAGTAAACAGACCGAAGCTCTCCAATTGGATTAACACCATTAGTTTCCAATGAAAGCCTAACATTACGAGGTTCATCTGTCAATTCTGGCCATTTTGCAGTAATTTCCTTAAATTCATAACCATCTGCAAGAATTCGAAGAACACCATCTTTAATTCTCTTTCGTGCATGGTAATCCATAAACTCTGCTATGCTTTGGGACCTGAGTGATTGCTACAAACGTGGAATTATGGGAATATGCTGGAGAACCTTTTAAGGGACCTTGTTTGTTACTTTATCGGTTCGATATCTATTGATACCACATACTAGGCATTTTGTTTTCGACGCATGTTGTCCATAATATATAATATGATCATCAGGACATGCATCTATACCTTGATACTCCATTCCAATGTATTTCATAATGGCATGTAAATCTTGATATGTGCGAGGTAAAATATTTGACGAGGGTAACAAAAATTCACCTAACAATCTAAAACATAAAAAATAAATAGTTAATGTAAAGAATAGTAATTGTAAATATTTCATTTTTATTTTACACATTAATTAACACAAAATTTTTGGGAAAAGTCAACCTTTATGTAGATGTGATGAAACATATTACATACCTTAGGATCCGTGTCATACAAGTGTTCGACAAATGATTCATAACCTTTAAGTTCACCAACAACAATGTAGTGGAGAGAAGATTTTGTCTTGATCCTTTATAAAGTCGTTTATTTGCCTTTTCAATCAGAGGTTCATCATAAATACCATCACAACTGTCCCCATGATCCTCATATGGATGACTGAATAAGTCTTGGATCCTTTGATTTGTCCCATCATCTTGAACTATGTTATTATTTTCATATACTTCCATGGGATCATTAACTTGATCTTCATTATCTGCTTCAAGTTCTTCATCTTGTACAACATCATTTCTGCTACTACTTGGTGCTTTGTGCATAAAGTTAGGGGGAAAATCTAACTTTATAATTACAAACAATCATGAAA
>SNQJ01S0264644.1:0-12028 GCA_010110895.2 Picea sitchensis
TGGGAGGATGTCTCCCTGATGCTAATATATGGAGAACATCAATGCCCTGTGCCATTCATCACTAGACAAATTATCATGGATAATCTTGTGAGTGAATGTATCATTATCCTCAGTCAAATCAACATGACCCCTTTGGGAGAATGTCTTCCTGATGCAGCCACCAGGAAAAACATCAACACCTCGAGTATTTTCCACTCCTTGTCAAATCAACATGACTGAGGAGAATGAATACACCTGGTCCATTCACCACTAGAAAAATTATCATGACTAATCTTGTGAGTGAATGTATCATTCTCCTCAGTCAAATCAACATGACCACTCTGGGATAATGTCTACCTAATGCTACTCATCTGTGGATGTGTACTGGAGCTTCACAACTCCCTTCTGCATCATGTCTTAGAATCAAGGTTGAAAGGTCCACATACCAGTCCTTATGATTGGATTCCTTCACTGAAGTAAGGGAATCCTCTCCAGGAGGTCTCATATCTCCTCAAGGTCTAGCCTCCTATTTGTCAATCCTGGAGGATGTCTCTCCCATCATAATCTGAATACGAAGAGGAATACTTTCTGGATGAAAGTCTCTAAGAAAATAAATCTCTCTTAGATCAGGCCCACTCTAATTCTACATTCTCCCTATGAAGCTTGATTCCCTCTGAGGATATACAATCTTAGAAGTCATCTGCTCCCTCTTCATGTGATGACCTCCTCTTCTTCTTCATTACATGTATGTGCACAACTCTATGTCTGGATACTCTTGCTTCATGTTTCTTCCTACGATCACCATTAGGGATCCTTATCAAAGCTATTACTTGTGACGTTCCCAGAACAAGAAACAAGAACAACAAAAAACATCTCTTTAGTAAACTCTAGAACATCACTAAGTAATTAGACTCAGAAAATTTCAACTACTTAGAAACTTCAGTCTCTTCCTTAGATCACTTCCCACGTGTGAGAGAGAAAAAATATGTGTTTCTATTGTTGTGTCTTTTAATAGTAATATTAAATTTATCCAAAGAGACAAGTCTTTTTGAAAATTAAATTTAAAATTAAATTAATTTTTCTTTCTTATAAATAGTTGGAGAATACCTCTCATAGCTACTTGTTATAGAAAGATTTGTCTCACCCCATGCAACTTGCTCAGAAGGCCTTTTCCATTTTCCTATGCAGACTTGAAGTCCCCTTTTGTACTTCTCAGAGATAAAAATCATATTTTTCCACGTATACACGCCCTAACAGTTATATAGCATGCGTATATGCAGGTTGCACCATTACAACCCGCGTACTTTGGGTTTTGTGCTCAAAAATAAAAAAAATGTGTCAGCTTTCCATGTCACGTCATGAGATCCATGATCCTTGACCTTCCCTATACTGGAAATGTTCTGACTCGACCCGTTAAGTTCCATTTGAAGGCTATAAATTGGGCCATATCCAAATGGTGGAAGAGGAGATAATTCAACTTTTGTGAGAAACGTTACTCTGGAGAAATTATTCACTTCATATTGAGTCTGCATCCCTTTATCCTTTGAAGTATGAACACATTGTTCAACCCCTAAGATCTTCCCTATTTGATGGAGAACCTCATTGTCTTTCTTATATGAGCTTTCCTTTGGTGGAGGATTGAAGTGGTGGAGGTCTAGATGGAAGGGACATAGTTTATCAGTTCTGAGACGTGTTGACATGGAAGGTTGTCACTCATACACTTATGTTGATCATATTTTAATATAAATACTCTTTTCTCGTCTAATTAATATCTTGAAAATATTTGAATCGTTATTCCATGGGAATATTTGTTATGAATGTTGATGGATTATGATATTATATGTGCTAACAATATATATTATCACGATATTCTTGCATATCTTGGTTGTTGAGGAAAAGTTGCAGGTATAAATATTTGAGTCAAGTGCTCAACGGTGGTCTTCTTCGAACGTCCGAATCAGGTAGGATCTTTATCTTGTCTTGTTAAAATTTTCATCTATATAGAATACTTGGGATTAGAGTTGATCTATGTAGTCATTTCTGTATTTTGTGGTTTACCCCTTTCCATAGAGTGATTTTCCTCGTAACAGAATTGGCGAATCCACTGGGGATTGAATCTTCTATTTCAGGATTTGGAGTGTTTTTTCCTTTGATTGCTCTCGGTTAGCCTGAGTTTCCTTGTCTTCTGATTGCTTGCCAACCTATTTTCATTTTGAGTCTGAGTTCTTGGCCTTTTCCTTAACCTGACAGTGTTTTAATACATATATGTATTTTTTCCCTTGACATATGCGTACATACGCGAGCTGTCATTCTATAGGGCACACACATACGCAGTTTTTTCTTAAACAATTACGTACATCAACCTTTTTTTCTTACTTGTTGAGTTTGGTGTTTGCTAGGTTGTTTTTGATGGTTACTGAGTCTTCTTGGGTCTCTGTCATAGGAAACCTTTCTTTGGTTGAATTTCTGGGCAGTTTTTCTTTCTCATCATCTTTTTCATTGTTTGTCCTTGCATCTTGGGATGAGTGTTTTCTTCTTGGTATCCTTCTTGGTTTGTCTATTTTTTCTTACATTAGGGTCTATATATCAAGCTATTATTCAGTCCTTGCATTTTCATTCCTTTATATTGAAAATACAAAAAATTCATTTTGCATTATGGCATTTGATATTCTGGGTTCTTATTATTGATCTTGATACATGTATGGAAAGATTGCATCTTATTTGAAATTGCAGAGTTGAATTGAAAGTTTCATTTTGAAAATCTTATCATTTCTTGAGAATTGAAGTTTAGGACTTAGCTTTATGTTCATATTCATTTCTTTTATATGTTGAGTCATCACATCATTAGTTTCACTATCACATATTTTGAGAAAATAAAATCCATTAAAAGTAATGTTGATTGATTAAAATTGATTAGAAATGATTTCATTTTCCAGAGTACACAAACAAGTATAGGATATAGGGCCTTGGAATAGGATTTTGTGAGTAAAATTCTCCAAGTCTATTAAACTCAACATATGTGTCTAACTAAGGGAGTGGTGAAATCCATTGTATAATTAGTGATGTCAGGATGCTCCGCTCACACCAGAGTTAAGCACGAGGTCGCATGAAGTTGGTTGCAGAGATAGCCCTCTAATACCTTCTTAGCATCAAATATATTTATGGGGATGTATTCGTATATGGAGGTATTGCTAGTACCTTTACCTCTGTGAGAGGTAGTTCTTTCAAGATTTTTGGATTTGTTACTCTCCCATACGATGGACCTGACTTATGAATGTTCACTTGCGCATTGGTTATATCATGGTGGCTTTAGTTGTTTAACATAGGTATCCACATAGGTTACTAGTAGGGGTTATTCTGCAGGTACCCTGAGTCAGATAAGGTTCAAAAAACACACATCCTTTATGGAGTATTACCTCTCCGGGGGGATCTGACTGACTACGTTGTTAATCCCACGAGGACCCTTATAACTGATTCTAATTCCTCCGATCTTTTGAAGGGAGTCTTAGGCCCCTCTTGGGTGAGGAATACCTACTATAGTGAGGGAGGCCCATTTTCAACCAATATATCCTATTTGTGTGCATTGTCCTTGTTTCTTTATTTTGGTGTGCTCTCTGATTATTAGTTATCCTTATGATTTTTTATTGCGTCGTGATTTTTTATTGCTATGGTTAGTGAATCCCCCATGACTCCCTCAATTGGCACTACCCAGCCCATGGTATTTTCTCATTCCATGGGGACGACTCCTTTTGTATTTTTGAGTGGTACGTCGAATTGTGATACTTAGCCAATACCTTGGGCCTATAATCATTTTTCTCTTGGTATGCCAGACATATCTTCACACTTGCCATCCTTTGCCTCATCTTCTTATGTGAATCCTAGTTTTAGGTCTTGGGGCATGATGCCTCCTTATTCTCATTTTTCATTTGGTGGGATTCATATACCACAACCAACTCTTATGGTAGGAGGTTGGAATATTCCTTCCTATAGATCCAATCCTAGATTCACTTTTCTAGGAGCAAGTGCTCAAATGGGCGATTATTCTACTTATTACATCTCATCCATCTATCCTTATTCCGCTATTCCAGTTCCTATGAACACTTTTCCCATGGTGGACCTCTGTATGTCCTCTGAGGTTTCATCCAAGAGGAGTCCGTTTTATAGTATGGGCAACCCCATTTATGAATTTCCTTCGTCTGGAGGAAACATATATCCTCACACGAGTAACCCTTTTCATGTCGATTTCTCTTCACAAGCGACTTCCTCGATGATGATTCCCTTACAACCCTTTATGAATCAGTTTGGTGGAGGATACCATCCTGTCAGATAGGTCCATGATGTATACTAGAACCCTTCCTAGCATGCAATTTCTCAAAATTAGTCTTTCTCGGAACCTTGGCCTCAAATGATGCAACCAACCACCGCCAATCCAGACACCACGAGTCATACTGGAATTATATCACCAACCTATGTTAGTCATGTTGGAGATTGGTCAACTACCTCTGCAAGTCATGTTGAATACCTGAAACTAGCTGCTGTAAGTCATCCTAGGGGCACAACTCTAGTCACTTCTAGTCACACTGCACATACATCACCAACCTCTACAAGTCATGTTGGAGATATGCTACTAACCTCTGCAAGTCATGCTGGGATCATGTCACCAGACACTACAATTCATGTTGGTGGAATTCATATGATTGAGAAGCCTCTAAGTATAATACGTAAGCCCAAGTTCCTTTGTAGGATTTTCAAAGGAGATCACCTTACTCGTTTGTTCCCTACTAGTGTTGTGATACAAGAAGCATGGTCCTTTCCTGGGGGCCCTTCGGGTTCCGAGTCATATTTGGTTTCCCAAAATTCTATTCCTCCTTTGGTTGATATAGTGATTGTGCCGATGCAATATTCAGTTGAAACCCCTCTTATTTTAGGGGGTGATGTGTCTCTTGAACTTGTTGTCTTACATCCTGTTCAACTAGTGGTCGTGTCGATGCAATCTTCAGCCAACAACACTCCTATTTTTGGGGGTGATGCATCTCTATACCATGTTGTCTCACATCCTATTCAAATAATGGTTAAATAAGTGGTCATGCTGATGCAATCTTTGGTCGACCCCACTCTTCTCTTGAAGAGTGACAAGTCTAAGGAAGTGACTTTGCCGATGCAATCTTCGATCAATCCCACTCTTCTTTTGGGGTGTGATGCATCTTTCAAACATGTCCTTAGCATTTCTAGTTCTGTACCTTCTACACAAGGGATCATTCCACTCTCTTCAAGTCCTAGGATGGTTTCCTTTAATTTGGATGATCTTGTAGAGCCTCATCTTCCTTCTTCTACACCCTTCCGAAAAAGGGGAATTCTTCAATATATTGTAGATAAAGTCTCCTCTGCAAGAATTTTATCCTCCTCGGCTTGGAAAGTTTTGGGTTTTCCCAAGATTGTGTGAACTATATGTGAGTTGTTAACTTTCGACATAAGTCTTGCATGGGAGCCCTAGCCTTCCCCATGATATGTTACTTATAAAAACATTCTTGAGTCTTAGTTAAGATCTTTTTCGACTCTCTAAAAAAGATAAAATATTGTTGAGTGAACTTGTCTCTTTCACACTCATTAAATGGATTTGAAAGGAAATCTATTTGGTGTAAGTTTAACCCTTTTTCAGACCAAGTAGACTAATTTCAAAAAAGGAATACTCTAGTCACTAGTGGCTAGAAGAGTTCTCCTGGGCATTGTTTTATACTTTTCCAGGCCTAGGGGACTAAATTTATGAAAAAGGACATTCTTTTGAGTTAAGTTGTAATTGCATTATATTATCCTTCTTGCAGTATTAAGCCTATTTTCAGTTCCAAATTTCTTGGTATAAGCCTAATACCTCAATAATTTGCATCACTAGCCAAGCAGAGCCTTGTTTATATCCTTTGGAGCTTGACACCATGTACCCTAAGAGGAAACATTCCCACGAGTGTCCATGTCCTACATGCACCTCCTTTCATTTAGAATAGGTATCTTCCACTATTTGAACTAGTAGGTTACTCATGACACTCATTTCCTCCTTTGTATCACAACATTCATTTGCCTATGAAAAAAAAAAAACTATGAGTGGGAAAAGAATATTATCTTATGTTGGTAGCAATCATGTCGCCTTTGAACAAATAATTTTTTTTTGAGTCCACTTGTCATCCAAATTTTGGTTTTAGCATGACCTTAGGAAGATAAGATCATTACTTAGAGTTTACTCCTCTTTCTGGTTACTCTTCCAGTCCGTATGGAGTGTTTGATTGGTGCCTCTTACATCAAAAAGTTTCATCATTGATTCTATGTTTCCATAGTCCTCTATATGTCTCATTCTCTTGTTCAAAGGAAGTCTATAAGCCCGTGCCATCCATTCCTCAGAACTCTTGACTTTTCATGTCGACCATACCCTCAGTGTGTCTCAGAGTTACATGAAGTTGTAGTCCTATCGTGCACCCTGGTCCTACTTTCATTATGGGTAGGTAACTTTGAACCCAATAGTCAACATCTCCTCATTGGTCATTAAATAAGGGGTTTCCATTGTGTTCGACGAAAATAAATCTATTCACACATTGGGATTCATGTACTGTCTTGGATTACATTAGCCTCATTGGTGGTTTCCTCGCCTTTGTCAACAATTTTCCTTATTGGCTGGTATTCAGAGGGTATTTCGTGCACTACTTTAATATGGTGCATGCAAAATATGCACATGGTCATTGGTTCATGAACATGTTCTTCGTCCGAGTTCTTCCAAATCATAAAGCTATTTCTTTGTACCTCTTTCTGACTGATGAGAGATGCCTTAATTCTCTCCTTTCAGTGGGTCTCCTTCCATCGAATTCAACTCATCTATTCTAGAAATGAGACCTAGAGTCCTATGAGTACCTAGAGGCTTGCAGTCATCAGTGGTAGGTTCTCCCTCCATCGACAACTGTGAATACATAAATGTATCCTAATCGATGGATTATTCAATTGTTCGAACTAAACACCTTTATTAACATGTGTAAGAATGTAATCATTTCCTTGATACCTACTTTAATTATCAGTAGGATGTCTCATGTTTGTTAACGATATACCTCAATGAACGATAATCAAGCGAAGTATCATTATGTTTGACCTCAAATACTTTATTCACGTGATGTATAATCTCACCTTTGGAGGATCGTGTAGAAGACTTGAAGACATCAATTTATAGTAGCATATTTCCCGAGCCATTTCTATCATTCATTGGACCAATACCTATATGGCTTCAATGATTATGGAATATCAGATTGTACTCCATTGTATACACACATCTTCATATTTATTTTGAGATTGGTTTTCATTGGGCCTTGTTCGACTATGACAACCTATGGCATGTATCTACTTTGTATTTCCTATTCATGGCCATGAACAATTGTTTGGTATATTTCCACATAGATCTACAATGTAATTCAAATTTTCATCCATGTGTACAAAGTCATTATGGATTGTAATATTCTCATGAGCAACTAGTTCGTCCATTTGGGTCTCCATTACTCCACTTATGGGAATTATAATGTATTTCTACCATCGCAGATACTCCTCTGACCTCACACATTAGGGGGCATCTATTGTAGAAATATTTTCCTCACCCCATGCAACTTGCTCATAAGGCCTTTTCCATTTCACTATGCAGTCTTAAAGTCCCCTTTTGTACTTCCTAGAGCTAAAAAGCATATTTTTCCACATATATGCACCCTAACAATTATACAACATGTGTATATGCATTTTGCACAATTACAACCCACGTACATCAGGTTCTGTGTCCAAAAATTAAAATTTGTGTTGGGTTTCCATGTCACATCACAAGATCCATGATCCTTGACCTTACATATATTGGAAACATTCTAAATCAACCCTTCAATTCCATTTGAAGGTTATAAATTGGGCCATTTCCAAATGGTGGAAGAGGAGAGAATTCAACTTTTGAGAGAAAAGTTACTCTAGAGAAATTATTCACTTCATATTGAGTCTGCATCCCTTTGTCCTTTGAATTCTGAACACATTTTTCATCCCCCAAGCTCTTCTCTCTTTGATGGAGAACCTCATTATCTCTCTTATATGAGATTGCCTTTGGTGGAGGCCCAACTGGAAGGGACTTAGTTTCTCAGTTCCGAGATGTGCTGACATAGAAGTTTGTCACTCATACACTTCTATTGATCATATTTTAATATAAATACTCTTTTCTCATCCAATTAATATTTTGAAAATATTTGAATTGTTATTCCATGGGCGTATTTGTTATGAATGTTGATGGATTGTGCTATTATATGTCCTAACAATATACATTATCACTGTATTCTTGCATATATTGGTTTTTGAGGACAAGTTGTAGGTATAAAGATTTGATTTGAGTGCTCAATGGTGGTCTTCTTTGAACATCCGGATCAGGTAGGCTCTTTCTCTTGTCTTGTTATCATTTTCATCTATATAACATACTTTGTATTAGAGTTGATTTTTGCATTCATTTCCGTCTGTTGTGGTTTACCCCTTTCCATAGAGTGATTTTCCTTGTAAAACTACCCAAAGATTAATTTGGTTATAATCCATCCACATAATATTTTGACTTTGTTAAATTGTTCCTCCATAATTCATGTGATTCTTTGCATAAATATAGGTAGAAGTAAATATACATTACATTCTTCATATTTAGGTAACTAGACATTTTTACTAGAAATTACTTCCCACCATAATTTATGGAATTATTTCTATAATTTAGGTAGGAGTAAAAAGTAAATATATTTTACATAGAGATTGTAACAACCCCATAAATGTAACACTCCCAACATTTTACTCTACTCTCATTTTCTCGGGCCCTCCTGTGAGGGAGTCAAGCTCAGTCCCGCTATGATATAATGTTGAATTTTTATATGATATAATATTGTATATGAGATGATATAATGCATTCTATGATGGATTCTATTATTTATGATGAATATGAGATGATGTGATAGGTTGTATATTATGTATATTATATTCATGATTGGTTCATTATTACAATGATGAATGTGCCAAATATATAGAGAATCTAAAGGCACATATGGTGACCATCCATGAAAGGATGCATCTCTAATAATTATAATAACTATTTATTATCATTATTATTATTAATTATAATTTATATTATTAATTATTAATATGGGAGAATGTCTTCCCGATGTTTTCCAAACATCAAAAAGGGGTTCGTAAACCCAAACTATCACGTCTTTTGTTTAATATTTTTCTTGATTTTGACAGCATATCAATAGGCTGCACCCAAGGAAGAGATGTGCAGAAACTCCATTTTTGTATGGATGTATCTATGTAGACATCCACAATACTTGAACACCATATGTCTCTCAGAGTCTTTGATACCCAACATGGTGCATAATTTATGGAATAAATTGGTGAAATCGAGCACTAGTTGGTCTCTTTCCTGTCGCAATGTGGTCCATCTTGTATATAAGTCATCATAACTTCAATGGTAGTATTGTTCCTTAATAACATACCTAAAAGAATACCAAGTGTGTGTGACTACAAATAATGTATATCCCTCTATTTACTTTTTCTCACAGAAAGTCTCCCACCAATCTTTGACATGGGGGACGACCTTAAGGAGAAAAAATGTAATATTTTCTCTATCGAAAAAGTTATGGACAAAAAAATACCCTTCTAGAAGGTTTAACCATTTTTCTACAAAATCCACATATATTCTACCTTAAAATAAAGGAATACAAAAATGATTTGTACCTTGAAGGGGCTGGCGCCTTCACTCAAGGAAGATGCATCGCCTGTTGGCAGTCCTCAAAGGATTTGCACAAAGTTATCCATCATCTTGTTCCTTTGTCGCACAAGGGATTCCTCTAGAAAGAATTTAAAGGGATCTCCTGCCCCATTAGCTCTCTTTTCTTCCCCCATGGGTGAACATTGGGTTCAATGAGGCCAATCTTGCAAAGGATCAATTGGTTCGAGTCCCAACTGCTTATACCCTGACCTCATTGGGGACATGCACAAAGAAACAAATGAAGAGAGGATTGCGCAAATACCATTGATCCATATTTATGATCAGAATCAAATGAACCATATATCTATAAAATTAACACCGAGATACAGAGAACAATAGTAGAGATACAATGAAACTTAACTTCTATTCAATAAAGAAATCTTCTAAAACTGTAAAATGCAGAATGAAACAATCTTGCTTGAATGATGGTATCTAATCTCTAAGAAGAGATGTGGTGGCTATGAGCATTCTTATGAGAACATCACAATGAGGCCTCTAAGAATTTTTAGTATCAAGAAGTAATTAGAAAACCCTAGACATCCAAAAACCAAACCCTAGGAGATGAAGCGCCAAAAGTCGTGTGGGCCCTGATGGGGTAAGTTGGTACATCAACTTCCCAGGGTCGTAACTTTTGCATACAATATCCATTTTAGGAACATGATATCTTGTTGGAAAGGTATATTTGATGACTACACATTATATCTTGAAAATTTAACTTTGTTCCAAATGTGACTCTAGTGGGCCCAAAAAATGTTGTTTAGGGCCTCAAAACGACCCTAGAAGTTTAGGATCCGAAAAGATAGAAACAAACTGCTAATATAAAAACTGTATGTGAGTTAGTTGGAATAGGTGGGTGGCCACCGATATCCACCTAGATCATACCAGTGGTTAATAATTAATTCACCAACAAATCCCAATATCCCAACCCTTTCGACATCTCCCGGAAGTAGGTGAACTCTCACCCAAGGTACCTATGGGGACTGCAGGGACCAAGATTCTATAGTCATGGGGGAATATGAGGCATTCATTCCTTACTATTTACTTAAATTCATTCATATGTTATGTGCGTGAAACCATATAAGTACTACGATCTATAAAATATTCATTTAACCATTCATCATATGCACATAACCATTTAAAAGATCTAACATATGCATATTAACCATTCACAGTAGGTGCACATTAAAAAGAATAAGAAAACACATAATAAAAACATGCACACTAGAACACAAGGATTAACGTGGTTCACCCAAAACTAGTCTACATCCACAATGATTAGATTCTTATTCATTCATTCATAATCACCATTACAATCATGAACACTACGCTCATACATAAATATTCAGTAAAAACCCAAACCTGACCAAGCCGTTCTATGTTTCAATGCACACATACCTCTCAAATGATATTAAACTCAACTCACTATTTATTGCTCAACACCCAACTCAACTAGGCTCTTCCTCTCAAATTTTAACCACCTATCATTCAAGATTACCTTCTACCCAAAAATTGTTACATATTTATAGTTTTACACTAGGGCTTAGTGTTACACATTATTTTTATCACCCCTATGACCATTAATGATGTAAACCTATCCTTTGTCTTTAAAAGGATCAATAGCCTGAATTCCCGAAGAAAGAAGGGAGAAGAACTTTCCCTGAGAGAGAAGTTGTATTTTCCTTTGTAAAAACTCTATTAAGGAAGATTTTTGCAGCCTACACTATATGTAGGGTGCGGCGATGCCTGATTTCCTCACCCTGCTCTAAATATAGATTGTGGCATTTCTGCAGGTTGTACTATAGCTAGGGTGAGACGATTCCTATACGTGGGAAAAACGAGCATCTTCTCAATGCTTCTAGAAGGATAAGATTTTATGGTGAGGTGGCCTCCGAATGGTTTGGATCTTACTCACTTTCATGATTTAGTGGGATCATCCTAACCTCCTCACCTTATCCTCTTCAACTTATAAAATGAGAGGAGCTCTCATGGATAAAGTTAGTTGGATTGAGCTTGGGTTTTGTAGCTTGTATATTGACTTTGAGATTTTTTTTGTCAATATAGATTGTGAGTAGCTATCAGATTTACAGTCTCAGAATCCATGGGTTAGAAGTGTGTGTGAAGCAAGGAATTGTTGGAAGGAACCTGACAACATTAAGGCATCTAGTTGTATCTTTCTTCCACATTATATAATACAGTGGCATGTTTCTTTCTCATAAAATCATTCTCATTTTATTACATGACTCCTTGATCACATGT
>SNQJ01S0264645.1:6105-18133 GCA_010110895.2 Picea sitchensis
ATATAAGGTCCAACATCAAAAAGGTCCAGATCACTTGCGAGCAAGTGTCCTCAAAGAATAAGTGTCCTCAGTGCGCCAGAGAGGGATGTTACAGTTGTCGAATGAAAATCTCTCTACTGAATCTTTCGATGCCCGACCACTGACCCATCGATGATCGATGATCCCCAATGATAGTCGAACGCTTTCCCAAATCAGTCTATTTCACCATTGGTCATTGACCACTTTTGTTGGCTGATGTGGCAACTACTTGCTAACGTTGAATGAGACGTCATCCTGAGGTGACAAATTGGGTGACATGGCATGACACGTGGCACGTCATGTGGATGATGATTTCATCATCCTCTTTCCCCCCATCGACCATCGACCAATTCTCTTGGATAGGTCAGACACCTCGCCGACTTTGGTTGATGTTGAACCATCGATACATTGACCATCAACAACTTATATTTCTTGATTTGAAGACTTCCCTAAAATTGGTCGATGACTGACCATCGACCCATTGGCCATCGACAATGTTCGTTGGCAACTGAAAATATTTTGTCGGATTCGGATGACCCTTGATCATCAGTCATCGACGGTCATAGATGTCTTATGGCCGACCCAAACTCTTTGTCATTTTGATCGATCCATCCACTGGTCGTTAGCGATTTCTCTTGGAGAATTTCCAACACTTTTCTAAACTCACTGATCTGACCATTGGTTTTCGGTGGATTCTATTGTTGAACTTCACACTTAGAAAATTTTAAACCAAAACCCCAATGAATACAAATCGTCGATCTGATCCATTTCCCATCCCCCAAAATGAATCATGGTCGTTGATTTGATCAACCTTTCAAATGGCCAAAACATTACGAGTTTTTAAATTTATTATAGGGAATCCCAGTTTTCGATCTCAAGTTCAAAAGAGATCTCAGTCATCGTTCCACCAAACTGCCTGTAACTCTACAGGCGGACATTAAAACTTGAATTTTGACCATTCTAGGTCGAATTTCAATCTGCAAGTTCACCTCTCTACTTCATTAACCCTCTCAAACCATCTGAAGTCATTAAAACTCAAATTTCACTCATAGAATTGGGGATTTCTCTCTAAAATATCTATTTTCCCCCCAAATTAGTCACAGACAAAATATGAAACAACAAATTTCACAAATTCACTCTGGTTAGAGCCCATATAATCCCATTGCTTGAACCAAAACTCTGATACCATAATGTAACATCTCCCATCCTAATCGAGGGACATTACGGTGCAGAATATACATAAAAACGAGATTTACAGCCAAATAATTTAATGCATTTACAATTAACTCATTTCCTATAGCTTTCATCTACAAATTAAAACAAATTTAGCTATTATCTATAACCACAAAATAGAAGCATCTACAACAGTCTAATAATCAACATGAAATTCAACTAAACAACTCATTACAACAACATATAAATCACTTCCAAATACACAGAGTTCATGCACAACAATACGATAAAACACTTATCTTTTCGCAGTAGTTGTGTAACAAGATGCTTAGGAAAAACGTTCCACCCAAACATAGATTGATTTTTGAAAATATCAACATCCAGTCACCCTCGAGCTGAGTCTAGCAATCCACAAAAGAGGGTGCTCTCTCACATTCAACTCACAACTGATAAAACTCTCAACCCAACTGATATTCTCCTACAATTATCCTAATTTTCCACTAGCTCTCTTCCTCTTGACCTGTCCAACCCAAGGATTGTACCTCTTCACTGATATCAGTCCCTCAGGAATCCCATTCGTTTATCAAGGTCTCTCTGGCACAATCAACTAGGAATCTCCCAGCTGGGAACTCAAGGGAAACTACTTCTAGGAAAACTATCAGCAAACCAACATCAAACACTTGTTGTTTTAGTGAAACTCACACAAGAGTTTACTCTTCAGGCATGACAACCTGACTCTTCATTTTTCTAGCTCCAATTCTCTCCAATTATTCTCCAGCATGCTCTAGAATTCGCCCTCCATGGTTGCATCAGCTTCAAGCTCTGTTTCTTGCTCTCTACTTGTTTCCCATGCACAAAATTGACTTCCTAAAACTTGTTGTCCCAACCCATACAAATTTCCTTTTTTTGGATTTCCTTTCTTGACTCACACTCTTCCCCAAGATGATTGTACTCAATCCCCATGTTCCCAATAACTTTGGGATGTGATCACTCAAACCCACCCTCTTACATGTATTCAATGATGATTTTCTTTGGGAACACTCAATCAGAAATGGGAAGGTTCATATAAAATTAGGAAATTTAGGAAAATGGGTTGAATTGATATACATGGGTATTTCCCCCTTGGACCCCTCTTGGCCATTATCCTATACACTCCCCCCTATTGTGGATTAATTCATCCCCCATCTCTTTTCCATGTCCCCTTAGCATCTGGCATCACATTTTTATTAATAATACAAGGAAATACAACTCACATATAACATCATTTCGCTGTATCCACATATTATATCTACATAAGCATTAATTAAACTGGGGATTATAGTGGGGATGTTACAATATCTTAATCATATGAGAATGGGAGTGCACAAGTAAGAAGACACAAACAACATGTGGAACCTTGTTTATTAGCTAGGGAAAGATGGAGGACATAAATAGTCCCTTTGAAGACTCCCATGGAAAAAAAAACTCTAATTTTATAGGATATAGGCCTTGGTGGGGCTATCAGTAGATAAAATAAATCTCCCAAACCCAAAACTATGTTCAAGACCTTTTTCATGTGCATGTAGAAACCCAACTTAGCTAAATCTACACAACGCTAAAAAAGCTCCAAAAACACAATCTAAAATAGAAAACACCATCTTAAAAAAAAAACGAGAATCCTTGCCCCAAAATAAGAATAAAAAAAAATAGAACTCGACTGCTCAGACCATATATAAATATACCAATTCACGGTATCCTTCTGCCAATTATAAAATGGAACTTGAACTTGGGTTAGCATGTACACATTACTTGTTAATGGGTTTCAAAATGAAGCATAAGGAACAAGTGTCATAAGAAAGGATTACTGTGTATATGCTCTCAACCAAAGCAATTAATCAATTGAGTGTTGTGTGTAAGAAAAAAATTATTTTTTATGTGTGGGGATTTGTGCAATGAATGATATAGGGCATTGTATTCAAGCCAACAAAGCAATGTATCTATGATATAGGGGAAATATACCTATGGTATATTATCGAATAAAAAATGGCATTGTTGATAACAATAGACCAGTGAGTTTATGAGTTGTGTGTATATCATTCATTCAATGTAGATAATGGATAATGTCACTATGCTAAACATTTAGAGAGAAACCCACAATAAACAATACACATAGAAATTACCATGAAGGACAACGATTTTCCCCTAGAAACCCAATTTGGGAAAGTTGATGTTGAATGGAAATCCTCAGTCTATTATTATTGGCTATATAGAGAACTATAGAGTATCATGACTTTCTAGGCCATTAGTAGTCTACTCTATAGGAAATTTCAAAATCTCACTACCAAGTTTTGCCAAAGGAACCCATTCTTCATTCTTTTGCATGTTTTTATTCACTATATGGAGAGTTTTCTAGTGGCGGTGAGAAGGGTAGGAATCTATGTCTCTTTAGGTCCTATTTTTTAATGCTTTCTTTTCCAACTTGTCTTGACTCTAGCACTCCCTATTTTGTCTTCTTGAAACTAGTGGGGGTGTTGTAGCTTTGTGGGTGACTAAGTGACTAGGTGTGTGGTGAATAGGCTAATGATAATCCTCATCTCTTCATCATTTCCACTCTACTTATCATTCGCTAATTATTTATGAGTCATGTCATTCATGGTTTTAGATTTATTTTGGATCACACCTCCCCAATGGGATTATTTGGGTCCCCAAAAGTAATTTTGTGGAGGAAATGGAAGGAAATTGCCTCCAATTTTCTCTCCAAATTCACTACTCTATTAGTTATGAAGGATACATTCTTCTTGTTTTCTCTAGTCAAGTTGTTGGTCTTCCTTTGTTCCATTTCTACTAAAGTTGTTCTTCATTTTCTTGTGTGCTTATTGGTGATATAGGCCTATCCACCTTTAACCAAGTGATATTTTTTTTCTCTCCTTTAGGAAGTTCCATCCCTTTTCCCAGAGGTATGGGCTACCAAACATCACCTCACAAGCATTTGGTGGTGCAACTTTGATTTCTACTTCAACAACGTAATGGAGTGGATCACATGTCTTAGGAGGATCATTAGACACATTCTTAAGGTGCCTTTCTCATGATAGCATTGCATTTTTTCTGAGTGTATCTTCATGAAATATCTATCTTCATATGTTGATGTATCGTAGTAGAAATATAACATATAGGAAATGCATGCAACTTCTTTCCTTCTAAACTAAATTTAAAATGATCCTAGCTTGATGAGTGGAAACCTCTACTTGTGTCTTTTAATGACACGGGTGCATACAAATCTTATCCACATGGTTTGGTTTGGAAAACATGTGCTTAATTCCTATCCTAAAGAATGTCAAACCTTGGTGCTCATTGGATGACACATATGGACATAGTAGTGGGTTGGTTCATGGATGAGCTAGTTTGGGTGCCCTTACACATGCTAAGGCATGCCAAAAACATTCGGTAATATTTGGTTGGTTGTGACATCAGTTTACAAGGTTGGACAATCATGCCTAACCTTCATATGCTCATATTTTATTTTACTCTTATTATTTAACTTATAAAAGGAAAAATAGCATACATTTAAATATCCTAAAAATACCATGTTTGACTTGGATGAGCTCAGTGTACCACAAAATGCTTCATTGAATCTAGGTTTTTAATTAATGAAATGAGTGGGCCTATATACCTAGTTGTCTAAAAACAATGTCTTTGAGTACCAATAATTGAAAACACATTTGTCACTTGATATTTAACACAAAATGAAGTCTTTTTGAATGAAAATAACAGGCTAATGAAGGTGTACCCCTTCTAGAGATGTGATAATACAAAACAGGAACAACAAAAAATTAATAAAACCTCCACATAATATTACTTTATAAAAAATAAAATAAAGTTGATTGGTAGGGGATCACCTTAGTTTTCCTTGGTTGATTGATTCAGGTTTGATGCCCCACTTGATAGTTACCAATAGATTTTATGTTAAGCACTGCAGGAGGATCTCTTCCTTTTCTTGAAAATGAGGTGATCATGATTGATCACAATGAAGAATACATCATCAAAATACATCAACACTTAAAGAATCAACCAAATAATATAATAAATTAGAAAACATTTTTACGACTAAATAATAATTAAATAGACTTGAGTGCATGAATACCTGAATGAGGTCTTCTTGGTTTCAAGAATAATTTATTGGAGTAATCTAATCTTGGAGAAAACCTCTCTCGATTTGACGAAGCAACAATGAAGTCAACATTGACTTTGTTGTTGCTTTGTTGGATCGAGGGAGGTTTGCTCCAAGATTATCCAAATCCTAATTTATTATCTACTGAACAGGGCCAACCACGTGAAGGTGGAATCACTTATGGCCCCTCCCCTCCCTCACATAACTCTCAATTCCCCAATACCCAATATATCTACTAGAAAATAGTTTAAAGAAACACATTAAGATTCATGCATAGACACCAACAAAACAAAAAAATCATGAAGAAACATATGTGGTTTTGAATAACATATAACATTCATTCATTAACATATAACATTCATTCATTAATTCATTCATTAACATATAACATTCATTAATTAACATATAGCATTCATTCATTAATCATAGACGCAAAATAATTGAAAGCAACACATTTAGATTCATGCATAAACACCAGCAAAACATCAAATTAATGAAGAAACATATGTGGTTCTGAATAACATATAGCATATAACATTCATTCATTCATTAAAATATAACATTCATTCATTCATTCATTCATTAATCATAGATGCAATATACTTCATCTCAAAAACATTTATCATCAAAAATATGTTTTCACAATATGGTTCAGTATGTTTCTAATTATATAAATATAGTACATTGATCATTTATTTTTTGGTTCCTTCATTTTTAAAATGTGTTTAGCAAGGACGTCTTCAGGTCCTTCTTCCCCTCTAGTTTGTTTCCCCCCTCCATTTCTTACTGACGACCTCATCATTTACTCACAACATATAGGCTGCTGCAAGGGGGGGGGTGCATATCATCGACTGCAATAGGAAAGAAATTTTAAATTAGTATTGTTTATTATTATTATTACAAGTATTTCATTAATAAAAAGAGAATTAGAGTGTTATTTACCTTATTCAGTAGTGTAGGCAAGTAGAGTAGTTTGGTATGTGGCCATATGTTCCTCTTCTTGTTTGCCCTCATCCTCTACAGGCTCTGGAGTTGAAACATGAAAGTTTATAACTAATATAGTGTTATCAAATAAATGTTGTTAATTATAATCCATACAACATGAAATACTTCCACTACTGAGTTGCACACCACCTTCATTGGGTGGCACTCTACCATCACTAGGCTATGTCCCACTACTGGAGACATTTGTTTCTTCGTTGGTTGTAGCCTTCTTAAAACAAACAAACACATTACTTTATGTCTGATAATAATAATCAATATATTTTTTTATTTTTTTTATACCATGGGGTTCACGACACCATTGGTACTCACTACGTCCATGTAATACCTCCCCCAAATATGTGAGAGAACATGGCGGGGGGGGGGGGCATTTTCAGAATATTGGGGATCAACAATAGGAGCATCTAATAGACCCATAAGGGCACAACATGCCACTTCAAGGAATATAAACTGGGTGGGGAGGGAAACACTCCTCCGCATAAACCACTTGGGCTAAACCCAATTGACAATAATCAATAGATTGTACAAGTAATAAATTTTAAATAATCTTCATTAATTTTATTTACCTGTGTGTCGATTTCAGTGACAGAAGGTTGTGTTTGCCACAATATTTTTTTGTTTTCAACCACAACATCATAGCCTTTTTCTAAAGAAAGCTTAAGGCCTTCCGGTGTTGGAGCTTCTTTGAACTCCAAGCTCTACAATTTTTCATAGCAACATGAGTTTTTATTCTTCTCTGCAATTAATTTAAAATTGTTAACAATATGTTATTTGGATGTAATTGATTTTTTTGTTCTTACAATTATTGCGGCCAGTTTTGAGTAACCACCCGGGCCAAGTTTGTGTTGCCCATGTTTTGTTATCCTAGCCGCGGTGACTTTGGATGTGTTTGGGATCTTGTATTGAAAAGTTTCAAAAATGTAATTAGATGTCCAAATGATGATAAAGAATCATAATTACATTATTAGAAGTGTCACATACCTTCTTGAGATGGGTGGTGTATTTCCTTGTTTTTCGGAGCGTCTTCTCCTTTTCATCATCAATTAGGGCCTTCCACTCCCTCTCTAGAATCATTGGAGGATGCTCATACTTAGGGTTGTTTTGTAGATGAACGCTATATTGGTCCCGCAGAGGTTTTAAATGTTATCCTTCTTTTGAGGTGACTCGGGATTTGTTGAAGGTGCCCTCACTAAATAGGCCAACCAACTTGTTAATGAGTCAATATTTTAAATTGGAAATTTGGAGATTCCACCTTGTGCATATGGTGGCCCAAAACATATCGTTAGTTTAAAATAATCGCACATTATACAAAAATTTCAATTATATCGTACATAATAATTAAAACACTTAATTATTAAATACCTGGAAGCCATTTTATTTTCATGGGGATCATGTCATCGTCTACCAAAAAGGTAATCAATAGTGTTCCCATGCTAGTGACACATGAAGATCCAGGAAATCATGCTTCAATATTTCCAATGTCACCTTCTGCATCCATAGGATCCCCTTCACATTCTAGTGTGTGAGGTGGTGCACTACCGACATCGACATTGGAAGGTGTATCGATATGGCTACTAGTATGATGCGGTGTCAGTGTACCAACGACGTTGGTACCAACACTGAGATCTTCACACACACACACACACACATGATCCATTACCCGCAAAAATCTTGTAAAAATAATGAGTCTTTTATAAAGGACTTGTATGAGTATAAAAATTAAAATCCTAAATAAATAAATGGGATAATTAAATATGTTTCTTACCCCATATTGGTGAATCTGATGCACCAAGAATTTCATTCTTTCATCTTTCTCATGTGTCCGTGATTCAGTCATAATCAAAGAAGTGAGTTCCATGTTTAATTTTTTAACAAGATTCTTTATTGTTTCTATAGGGGTGGTAGAGGCATAAATTGCTTCTTCAATAAGGTTTTCCTCATGAGGAGGTGTGGATTGTGCTAAGGCTGGTTCCTTCCCCCTGCCACCCAAGGACAATGTATGAAAAATAAATTTAGTTCATGAATATTAATCATGGGACAAAAACATGGCATTCTAAAAACATCAAAGTAAAGAGTGACTAAAGAACATAAGAAGTGATTTGTGTGGACATTGCAGTGACTTAGAACATGTGTGACATATTTTATAGTAAATGATAATCATAAAATATAAGTCATTGATTACAAGTTGGGTAAAATAGTATACGTACTGCCCCCATAATAGCAATGTGTGTATCTATTCTATTTAAATTGTAATCAATCAACAAATCCTCCCCTGGAGCTATTGATTTTATTGCACATACAAATACACGATTTCCATCACGCCCCTCAAATACACAATTGGGTTGCTTATTTGTGGTCATAGGTTGTGTACTATTTATAAACCCTGCAATATTCCCCATTATTTTTGGCCTTCCATCAATATACATAGATTATCCTTTATGTTGATCATTGTCTTTTAGTTGTATATAATTTGCAGCCATGCCATATCTCTGCATACTTTTTGTATATTGGACTAGTTGTATCCAATCTCTATATATGTAACAAGGTTCAACATACTCCATCAATTTAGTTATTCCATCGTAACAAAGCTTTCTGCCATCCATGGAAAATATCCCATACCATGTAATGACGATGGAACAATGCGTTATTTCCTTTCGTTGACGCAAAAATCAGTGTTTACTTTAGGAAGATACTTGGGTGCCCATCGTTTCACTAGATGTTTGTACCTCAAGGGCACCTCATTGTCATCTATTCTCTCATCATCATAAGAACATGACCCCCCTTTAGCAAGAAAAAATTTCACGTGTCTATCAAATTTTCTTCTGATCTTCTCACCTCTAGTTCATCTTCATCTATTACACCTACTATATGTCTCTCTTTAGACCTCTATTCTACCTGAAATTCCCTCACTCGATGAAGATAGATCAGACAAATACATGTTTGGTTGTACGTCCTATAACACTCCATCAAATGACACAAAAAGTTAGTGAGTGTCAAATTCTTAAAAAAATAGTCTTTTAGAAAAACAACAGTCTCAAGAAGCAAATTAGTATCCACTAACAAAGTCAATCACGAAATTCATTTGATGTTTATTCGTCCATTTAGAGTGGAAACGAGGAATCTCATGGAATATGACCTTTCTAATTATGGAATATTTGTATTCCAATAAAATATCATAATTTTATAGGAAGCCATTGGACTTCCACCTAGACTAGTTAATACAATGTGGAGGCTTCTTCAGTGGAAAATTTTTCATGTTGTTTAGTAAAAATGACTAAGGTGTTTTGATACAATCAAGGGCCATGTGATATCACTTCATGACAATGATTTTCTTCTTCAAATGGGAACCGAAAAAATCCCTTAGCTAGGCTATAGATGTCATGTCCCCTCCCAAATGACCCCCAGAGAGGAGGGATGCACTAGCTTAGGGGGATCCCCGTAAGGCACAGTCCCAAGGGTAAGGGGGAACCATAGGTAAAAACTAAATAAAAATATCCTGAGACAACTTAATAATAATTATGTTGAGATGACTTTGTCTACCATGCATAGGAGATTTGAATCTATCTAAAACTAGGAGTATCTACCTTGCTGTTGGCATCCACACATGATTTTGATATTTAACACGATCAGATGAAATTGTCTTTTTTTGTAGCTGCCATCACCTCAATTTTGTAAACATTTTTTGATTTTTTTTATGAGGAATGGCTTCACCCAGGCTGATCTTATAGCAAACCCTCTTTTAATAGAAAACCCTAACTTAGACAAGCCAGTGGTTTAAGACCAGTTCGGTAATTCAATTAATGGACTACAGTTTACTGATAAAACCCCTCTATACAAAGGATCGTCGTGTAAGTTTTCACCTACAATATTTCCAAAGAAAGAGATTGATGAATTGAAGGGAAATGATCCTCTCGTGCTTGTGAATGATGCTAGCTTGAACGTTAATGTTAATTCGGATGCTAAGAAACTTTGTAAAGGAAAAAAAAAATAATGCACAGATTTGGNACAAGAAAGCGGGTTTCCTAAACTCTAGGAAACCAAGGAACCGAAACGATATTCATTTGAGCTCAATTGATCCGATCGAGATCGATGAGGGTTTGGATCCTGAGATAGAGGATTTTCTAGTTTGGGAAGATCCAAAAATTCAGGG
This sequence comes from Picea sitchensis, assembly GCA_010110895.2. Classification (NCBI taxonomy): domain Eukaryota; kingdom Viridiplantae; phylum Streptophyta; class Pinopsida; order Pinales; family Pinaceae; genus Picea; species Picea sitchensis. The sequence goes on from SNQJ01S0264645.1 coordinate 16,596, forward strand.
TTCCAGGAGGGAGGTTATCATTCATACTGAACCTTATGATTTCATGACAAATTTACCACCATGCCTTAAAGGTAAAGAAGGATTCCCCGATATTAGGCAAGATCTAAAGAAAACAACAGGTAAGACTAAAGAACCCTTGGTTGATTGTGTCCTTCATCGACTTGTCATCTCCCCTGTACACTGTGATGGTTGTTTTGATTGGGTTGAGCGTTACTATACTGACATTCCTCTCTTACAGGCCCGAATTAAAACTCTGACTGCTCAGAATGATTTTTTGAAGAAAGAAAACCTTGATCTCAAGGCACATGCAGAGAGGGAGACTAAATGTATCAAGAGATCTAGAAACATAGTCATTAAGAATGCGACCAGTGTCAAGGCAATAATAAACTCTGAACTGTCTGACCCCTCTTTAGTTAACTTTTAGTGGTAAAACAATTTTATTATCCTTTCATTTTGTTTCTGTTATCTAATTCGAAATAAATAGATTTGAAGTTTGATTTCATTTAGTAAAATTAAAACTCGCTACAGAATCTTCGATTATGTAGCCAAGTCTCTTTTAATAAAAATTAGTTATTAGTAATTGTTTTTCTAATTTATCAAATTGGTTTTGTTTTTCTCAAGAAATAGGAGATTCTGTTGCTAATTATTTGGAGAAAATATTTTCAATTATATGCCTAAATGATTAGTAGTTTCTCCTTCTTTACGTTTTATAAAAACTTTGATTTAATGTTTGAATAAACCAACTCTGTTATGAGTGGTTTCAATCCACTATTTTTGTAATATTACTTGATTTTGGGAGATTCAACTCTATCCTGTGAGATATGAGTATGTGGATCCCAGGTTACTTTAAATATTGTTCACTTTGTTAGTGAAAGACATATTTTTCTTGAACAGATTATGGACATGTAATTCTCAGAACTAAATGGACAAGTTGTTCACATTTCAGCTTTAGACCAGCGTGACACTGTTCCATTTAGTTTTTCCTTTTATATTTTGGAATATTAATATGTTATACATCTTTAGCCTTATTAGCATATAATGTTTCATTTTATTCAGCATTTTAAATTTTGTCTATGATTTGTTGTTCATATGTGACACCTGTGATCGTTATTTGATTTTAATATCATTGATTTATGCTTTGATGTTAAGTGATGTATTATATGAATGCTTCACGTTAAAATTTCTTTTACTGTAAACATTCATCATTACAAGGTCACTGGATTTATATGTTTATTACTCTGTTCTTATATCTTTGCTCCCAAAAATACCTTGAGTTTATTCTAGAGATGTTAGCACAAGCCTGTTATGGATTTCTCTCATAGGCAAGATAGATGGAAGATTGAATTGCACGGGGATATAGACATAGTATGAGACTAATCTCTGGTTAGTTTTATTCCCATTCAATTTCTTTTATTAGTTTATATATTAATGAAATAAGACAGTTTAAAATGGGTTGTGACTGTTATTCTGTTCTTGTTTCAGATTATGTTTTATTAGTATCTTTTGAGTTCTTAGATTTCAAACTATTAAACAGAAAA
>SNQJ01S0264647.1:0-12027 GCA_010110895.2 Picea sitchensis
CCCATTATTAAATGCCTTATCCCATTATTAAATGCCTTATCCCATTTACGGGAATGTAACTTAAATTAGTATTATATTTTTATTATTAACCATTAATTTAATACTTAATTAATTAATTAATTAATTAATAATTAAATCAATCATTAACCATATTGATTAAAGAGTTAATTATACTTAAATTAATCATAATCAAGAACAACTAATTAATAACAATTAATTAGTTAAGGTTATTTTAATAAATAATTATAGTTCAGCTAATAATTTATTTTTTTTAATTAATTATACTTATTAATCAAGGGTTGTTACAGTTGTTGTGACCTAAAACTATGATTATTGGGAACTAAATAAGAAGAAGCTTTGTGTGAAATAAGCTTTGTGCATAGATCTATTTCCCTAGTGCACAGTGTTCTGTTTGACCTGTGAAGCTTTTTGACAAGAAAGAAAGGTCATATCTGAAGAAGAGAGGTCAGATCTGCAAGAAAAGGTAAGATCTGTAAGCTTTGTGCTTTGATAAAGGTAAGAATAGTTAAGAGTCTTAGATATGGAAGCTTTGTGCTTTGTAGAAGTAAGATAAGTGAAATATTTTGTGTCTAAAGCATGGATCTAGGTATGTTTGATAGATTCTATCCTAGCTTCAAAACTAGGGCATTGATAGATGAAAGAAATTTTGATATGAATAGATCTGATAAGTATAGTGATAGATATGTTATACTTATGTGAAGAAAGAATTTTGGGACTAACCAATGGATGCAGGATCCTAGAAAGAAATTTTTGCAGGCTAACCGATATGACCCTAGCACACAATACATGAAAAGTTGGGGATCATTAAAGAGAAAGAGATGATTAACTCTTTGTTACAATTGAAGAAGGCCCAGACATCTTGCTAAGGAATGCCCTGGGTGAAGACTCAGTTGTATTTGTTGTAAGGATATGGACTATGAAGTACTAGATTACCCTAGAATGATTGCAAGACTTGAAAAGCTTAATATAGAGAAAGCAGGAGATCAAGAGACTCAGATTATAGAGGAACCCCAGAAAAAATTAGAGAAAGTATTGATGAAAATGCAAGAAACCCTTAATGATCAAAGAGACCTCAGCTTATTAGAAATCTTCCAGAAGAAAGAATAGATCGAAGTGAGAATAGGAGACTTCGACATTGACTGTGTTTTGGATGAAGAAACACCGATGAAAATTATGATAGAAGGAACCTGGAAAGCTATAGGAATACCTAACATGACCCCTTCATTAGGAGGAATAAGATTATCTAGAGGAAAGTTGGTAAACCTATGTGGAAAGAGCATTAAGATATTTATGAATGCTCATGGAGCTTCGATAGAAGAATATTTTGAGATTGTTAAGTTCATGGAGGACAGTGCCACGTTTACTATGTTACTTGGTAAACCTTGGATTGAGAAAGATCAAGCCAGAAAACAGGAAGCATAAAAGATCCTAGAACAACAGAGACAAGAGTTAAGAGACTTCATGACTAGAAGGATCGTGCAGTTGATTGAAGAATGGGAGAATAGATCAAGGGTTCTTGACCCTAGTAACTTGGATGACGAAGTTGACAGAACACTATAATAACCACATAGGAATGAAAAATATGTTGGACAAGTAATACCCATGGATCTGAAGAAAGAATATCAGCATTGTGAACTTACCATGCCAAGAGAAGAAAAGAATCAGAATGAAAAAGGGATGACCGAGACGAAGCTCACGGGGAAGAAGGCTAGAAAACTCATGAAGAAGAAAGTGAAGTTGGAGAAATTACAGAACGTTCTAGAAGAAACCCCGTAGAAGGAAAACATGCAAAATTTGAGCTTCATCGGGATAGAAGAACAATGACATATGGCACTTTTCCATGTCGAAGTAATATAGCCGTTAGAAGACGATATGCCCATTCCACTGATGGCTCGAACGGCTCAGAAGAAAGTTATGGCTTGTTACCTTACCGTTAGACTACGCCATAATGGACAGATCAAGAGTTGATGGACCCTCCTATCCATTGCAAGCAGTCCATTACAAATTTACTTACTTATTCCATTGCGCCATGCCCAAAAGACACTTTTTCCAATTAAGAACTTGAGCTCACAGAATACCCGCATTGTGGAATAGTGACTACCCCACCTTTCTCTCTACTTGATTATGATACCTTCTTCCCATTAACAACCTGAGAAAGTGATCCTGAGCTTACATGTCTGACGAGCTTAGAGCAGCAGAAGAATCAGTGAGAGAAGTACTTTCTAGCTTAAGAACCAAAAGAGTTATGTTAGAAAGAGGAATGTCCATCGGAGTCCAAGCCTCATTGTCAAGAGGAGTAGCAACTTCTCCATCCACTGCTTGAGCTAGACCATCCTGACAAACCACCGAGAAATGTACTAAACATAAAGATGATATTGTGAATGCCAAACTGATTCTGAGCATCTTTCCCTCTTACATACCTCCTCTAAAAGGTGAAATCAATCGTGACAATGTGCCCTGATATTACGACTATCCTATGATCACTGCGTACCTACCAAAGGGTGTGCGTGCATTTTTCACTAAGCAAACCAAGCTTGCAGCATTGAAGTTTTGCGACTTCAAACTTGGTGACTGGAAATACTATAGTATGCTTGCCACGCACAAGTATCTAACGATGACAAAGGGGAAGAATTCCAAGATCGTCCCTTAGCAATGGACGATGAACATCACACAGACCACCTTTCTTAATGTAATGAAGATTCCACACTTTGGCAGGCACCAAGAGGTGAACGCTTCCATAAAATTTCTATTGGCGAGCTACCATGGAGGATATCTCTAGTTGAACTGGTGTATAATGATTGATTTGGCGTTGATCAATTAGATCACTAGGCTGAGCATGTAGGGCCCTGACCCACAAGACTATTACCCTAGAAAGACTATGGATTGCACTCTTTCATAAAAGATTAAAGAGGCCTATGGAAATGTTGAAAAAGGCATGCGAGGTTACAAAGTAACCTCTATTGATAGTGGCGTAGTGCACCTCATCTGTCAGATGATCGTATGAAATTTAGTCCGGAAGAACAAACCAACGCAAGTATTTGGGTTTGTAGTTGATCTCATAGGAAAATGTGTAGAAGGAGTCCAAATGAATTGGTTGAAGCACTTAGCGGATCAACTCGAATTGGATTGCAGAGAAGCACAAGACCAAGGATATGAGTTCCACTTCAGCTGGCTTCTCATCCTGATCACCTTCATAGCATGGGAGATGTCAGAGGATGTCGTTTTTCCTGAAACACTACCATTTGAACCATTGGCTGTGAAGTTCAGTACATTATGGTACATGACAGATATGAACATGTAACGACAGTTGAATACCCTCTTTCATATATACTACATCTAGTTGAAGACCGCGATACAAGCCACACCTCACATTACTCCGAACACACTCCAGAAATTCAAACCCTTAATGAATTTCAGTGCGGACCGCCACTTCATATACCTAACTCCATGCGTTGATGAGCACTAAGAATAGTTGCAGTCCTATTATAAACTGACAGAAGAAGACCTTGAAGAGATCACCAAGGAATTGTCGGTGGACCTCCTCATTGCAATAGATCCAATAGATATTTTAGATATCAGCAGCCCAGAAGCTGTGTAGGACACACCTGGGCCCAGTAAGACAAAGAAGACAAAGAAGACAAAGGAGATGAAGAAAAATGAAGAGGTTCAAGATGTGGATAGCCACTCTATAAGGACAACTTCCATTACACCATATGAAGAAGGTAACAACGAAGACCTAGAAGAAGTTGAACAACAACCAAAAGATGAAGTCGAATTTCTAAAGAAAAGAAAAGGGTCACCTTTGAAGTCTTTCGTTAAGAAGAAATCCAAAGTGACCGTGACAAAGATGAATACCACGCTCAATCCAGATGACTTAAGATTTCTCCTCATGAATTTGAATGAAGCTATAGAAGAGATCACAGAAAAGCAGGAAGCCAAGAAAGAAACGATGTACAACAGAATTGAAACAAAGCTCCGAGGAGTGCAACAATCACTTCAGTCTAGCCGCGCAACACCTACGATTCCTCTGCTAGAAGGAACAATAGGAGAGGGAGATGAATCAGTTCAACTCCATAAGATAGTCAACATAGTTGAAGTTCATCTTCGAAACACAGAAGAAGCAACAACGCAGGTTACATAGGCCCTACAGAAAGCACAGGAGGAAATCATAGAGCAGCGTCGAGCTACGCAGCAAGAGAAGGATGCCATCCTAGCAAAATTTGAATAAGACAGAGAGAAAATCCAGAAATAAAAGGAGCAGCTGCTCGTGAAGTAGATCGGGATCGAAGAAGCAGTGAACAGATAATTTCTCTCTCTGACTGGCTTAGAATAGAAGGCAGAAGAACCCATAGAACGCCAAGTAATGAAGCTTGTTGAAGTCACTCAAAAACTTGTTGACGGGCGAAATTGATCGTCCGTCAACTGGAAGAGCGAGTTCGGTCTGGGGTTGTCTAAATAACCCAAGCCGTTTGGTGTAACTCGTTCTGACGGGTTTAATGGCTCCGTTAGCCAATCTAAGAATCCTAAAAGAAATGAATAAAAGAGAGAAATAACTAACTAATTACTAAACACACTATATATATGTACATATGTTCAAATGTAACTATAGTAGTTGTATTTAAATAGAAGATATACAAGTCTCGTTTACTTACATGATTTACAAGATGCAAGTTTTAATCGAAGCTTATGAAAATCGATGTGAAAAATTATTGCTTCTAGGAAGAAAATAAAGAAAGAACACAAAAATATTTATTCTTTTTCTTTTATAAATTTAAAGAATCTTCCAAAAACGTTAACGAAACATGAACATGTGGATAGTCAAAGATGAACCATACATTCATTATTTCATTCATAAACAACTTAACTAAATAACACACATAATAACCTGTCGCTAATCAACGAAACTGGTATTTATCTTTTTGTGTTGTATGAGATCCTACCTGTACTGTTGTTAAGGGAAACCTATAACAGAACAATACTAGCACTTCCAGAATACATTCAAAGAAGTATTTGATATTGGAGTAAATTAATAACAACAAGAAGACAACTAATTAAAAATTGTGTGATCTTAAGATAATCAATATTTAAGAACGAAAGAAAACTCAATTCTGGGTATTGATATTATCCATCATTTAACATTAGAAATAAATTCCATAGTAATCAAATGATTGATTGATCACACATAAAAAATGGAATAAGAAATTATGGGCAACATATGACATTTAATAATATGAAAACACCATATGATTGACAAGCTAAAGCAAAAATCAACCATTATAACATTTTCATAATATAACAATAATGAAAGAATGAAATGGAATAAGTATCACACAGGTCTAAAGCCAAAGATGGATTACTTTACCATATTCTTTCTCAAAATCACATGCCCATATTGTAGTCCTAGAAGAATTGTTTTGGATAATAAACTCTTAAAGATTGGAAAAATTAATATATAAATAATAATAATTAACCATGTATTAATATAAAAGACTAAAGCTATTTAAATCAATGCATAATCAATTATTGAAAGAATATGAATATATTATATGAAAATAAAACCATTTTACCTACAAGACAAAAGCCATTAAGCAACCTGGAATTCCATATTCTTCTTTAAAAATACTCGTCCATTCTCCCAAAGCTTCCAGCCATCCATTACTCCATTTGAAAAGAAATAAAATTTTTACAAAAGTAATAATATACAAAAGATAAAGGATTAAAATTCTCCTCTCCAATTCTTGGATTCTTCTGGCTCTAATCTTTCTCATATATTTATAAAATGAATGAACAATCTGGGTGTCACTATTAATTTCTGCCACCTGAAATTTTCCTCTAAAAGAGACCCAAATATCTCCCAAATCGTGCATTTGTTTGGGAAAATCTCTACATGGAAGGTAAATGGGTCCATTTTGGTTCTGGGTTTTCAACCGTTTCTTCTAATTCTTCACGGTTTGGCTGCAATCAGTTCTGCAAAATCATGTTTCTGATCTTGACACCTTTCCAAATTTTATGTGTTGTTGCTCATAAAATTATTTGTAGCAATCCAATATTATTTTTGGATCAATCATCTTGAACGTATTTGGATAATAAAATCAAGCCATGATCAGATCCGTATCAATTATTTGATAATAGAAACCTGCGAAACAAAAATAAACCTAAAAATTAATAACCTAAAAATTGAGAATAAAACAAAATCTAGAAAAATAAAAAATGAATTTAAACTAACTATAAGTTATAAACAAACATTATTAATTATTATCCTAAAACTCTAGAAGCTTCAAGTTAATGGATAAGAGAAAAATATTAATTTTGGTTTTTACAAAATCAAACAAATGATAAATAATTCTTTTTTATTTTTTATTATTATTATGAGATGCAAAATGAAAAAAGAATTTAATTAATTAATATCACCCAATGATTTCATGAAAATGAGAAACCAACCAAGATATTATTTGATGAAGTATTGAACACATTATTCAAAATAGTCAAACTTGCTAATGAGAAAAATAATGAACACATAATCATAATTTAAACGAAAGTAAGCATTTGATAAAAATTAACATTTTTGTTTAAATTGAGATTTTTATGCTCGTTTCTAACTTTTGACATATACTCTTGTAATGAATGTTTCATACTATATTAAATGTCTTAATTTTGTCTCAAAGCAAGCCAAGTTATGGAACTATTTGAAAAGGTTGATTCTGTAGCTCATTTTAATTATCAAGATTCTAACGGGGCCCTTTAAATTTTGTAAAAATATAGGGGGGAGGTGTTGGGGCCCAACAAATGGCGACTTACTGGGTGAAGCAATTATCTCTGATTTGGTAATATTTCATCTTAGGAAGAAAATAATAATACTGATAAAATATTTAAGCTCCTTGAAATAAATTCACTCTGAGAGCATATGGTATTAGGATAAGCTCAATGTTATAACCAAACAATGGAATTTTCTTTGCAAGGGATTATACCCTGAAATAATGTCTTAATCAAAGAGTCATGATGTTTATAAAATAACTTCAATACCGTTGACAGAGCCACTGCTGCCAGCAGGCATCCATAGCCTCGACATGGATGTCATTTAACCCACTCAAATGCTTTAATTCCATCCAATAGTTGTATCCACATGATGTATACTTTCATAAAAGCTAATTTAAAAACATATACCTACTACCTCTCGACCCGACATTGCTTCATTGCCAGCAAGCCTATTCAGTACCCCGACGAAGTTGTCTTGGTATCATGTGTGCATTTACCCGCTTCCAGTAAGCCTGTTCAGTACCCCGATGGGTTTACACACACTTCCCACAGATATGTGCTTTCAACCCTCTTATGCCACTTTTAAATAATAATACAATCATAGATTTCTTGATGACAAAGAGAGCGGGGTGATACTGGAGGTTCATTGCAATACAGATGAATAGTTGATCATGTAATTTATTTTCTTTCAAAATTGGAAGTTTTATCATGGTTTAGAGATTTTAGATTTCATTTAAGAAATCATCTAGAGAATGGGGAAGCACTTAAAAGTGATTCCTTAAGAATATGGATGGCATAAAAAGTTTAAAGATCATCGTAATTCTCAAAGATTTAAATCATATCTCTGGTGTAATACTCTAGCAAAGATAATTTGAGGACAAAATGAAAGTGACAATTGACTTAAAAATCAATTGTCTGAGCTATATCTTAATATCAAGACCTCTTTGAACTTATTTCAAATTGCTTGAAAAACACAAGTCTTAAAATAAATGCTTCCTTCGACAATATCTCTTTGATCAGAAATATATTGATTCAAAAAGAAAGATAAGAAGAAAAATCATTAAAAATAATCAAAGAAAACAAAAACACACAACAAATCAAATCAAATTTTATTAATGGGATTCAAAATTAGAAGTACACAAAATCAAAACAGCAAAAGAAAACTTTTCAAGAAATGATTTTGGCCAAAGATAAACTTGATTTTTTGTATCCACTATCATCTCACTATAAAATAAAGGAAGAACTAAATCATATAAAATATCATGTGCGAGCAAGTTCTTTTCTTAATATAGTGATGCATAAGATGTTACTTTGACTAAGCATTATTATTATTTTTTTTTTACTGCGGGAATCGACAACTCGCGGTTCTCGTACTCGCGTGACACGGGGTCGATCCCCAGGCGGCTACCACTATAACCCCAGGTGCAACCACCCAGCCCGCAAGAATGGCGCACGAGTAAGTCTGGGTGAGAATCGAACTGCAGTAAGTCCTGGGTGAGAATCGAACATGAGACTTCACTTACAAATTTCCTTCCATTTTACACGGCACTTCATTAACTGGCCTACACCCGCAAGGGCTTAATTAAGCATTATTATTAAAAATAAAAGAGACTAAAAATAGAAAAATCATTAATAAGATGAGTAAAACCTACCGCGGGTAACCTTGGGTCGTGGTTGAATTGATAGTTTAATTTCATTTCTATCTCTACTTTCCATTTAAAAATTTTCTTCATGATGATACTCGTGCTTTTTGAAAAGAAATATTCAACGCAAGAAGAGAAAAAGATTTAAAGTGGACTTCCTAGACAACATTCATATTATGGTTCTCTCTGGTGCCCTTGTGTTCATATCTCTGCATTATTACAAAAAGAAAACTAAGAAATAAAACTAAAAGAAAACCTACTCCTAAACCTACTCTGGGTAATCACTAAACAAATAAAAACACTATGAAGTCATAAGCCTAATGTAGCCATCGGAGCATCTTTAATCCTACAATGGAAACAAGATCAAATATTACTAAAAAGAATGGTGTATATCAAAATAACAAAAATATATCATACTTTTACCTTATCATCATCATTTAAAACAAAAGCAAGCATGACCTTACCATTCCCCTTTGAACATTCTTTTGTATGAATCCTCCAACCAATTCTCGGCAACTTTGTCATTATATGGGTCACAAAAATATGAAAAATGAGATTGTGAAGCTTGTGAAAGTTATGGGGACCTAACATAACCATCGACCTAGACCTGGCAGCGCCCCATCCTCCCGGCTAATTTTCTCCTTTTGTTCCATATTTTCTCCATCTGAAGGATGTAAAATGAGTGTTAAAGTTACCTCCTTGATCTCTTATTAAAGTGAAGATAATCTTATCATTCCCTCGAAACTTTTCGAGATATATCAATCCAACCAATCTGTAACCCTATCATAATACATGCAATTACTACCATGGGATTGTTCAAAGAATTCACATAATGCAAAATATTCCTGATGAGAATAAAGTATTAGACTATCAAGGAAAAGAATCTTGTAAAAAGGTTGGATCAAGATGGTGAGAACTTATCCCGATTCTCGATCGGAAAAGAAATGTTTCATTCTCTTTAAATATTCCATTGAGCTTAAATTATATTTCAAGATTAACTATTTGAGGTGGAATAAATAGAATGACCAACATTTTTGAATAATCATCATTGGTAATAATATTTGGCCGATTATACTTTTCAACCTCAAATAATTGATCATGGAAAAATCTAGATTCTTCTTTAATCACAACTTGAGATGAATCAATGGAAGATGCAATTTGAGACTCTTTCAAATCATTTCTCGATTTACCCACGGATAATTGATGAGAATAAGAATTGATATGTTCATGGGTAGAATTATTTTCTTCTTTATCTTCTATTCAGTAATCTCTCTGTACCTGATTATATAATGTTGAATTCTCTCCAAGGCAATATGGAACATGCAATTGCACAACATTAGGATTAAAAATATAGAGGTACAAGGAATAATATGTAGAAGAATTGAGGAGACCAAATGCATCTCTTGAAATGATCATTATATATGTTTCTAAATATGTTTTTTTTCCCTCTCCTTGTATAAATTGATTAACATCTGTTGTATTCTCTTTTGAAGAATACGAGACAGTTTCTAAGAGACAATTAGGTTCATTATGTAAGGGAAAATTTGAGAGCAAATCACTAGAGATAGAAGGTTGATTAATAGTCTGCCTGATGATTTTTCTTCCCACTAATTGATCATGGATGTGTTCAACTAAATTAGGGGAAGATTTATCGTCCACATGATTATCAACTTCAGATTCGGCCTCTTTTACTTTAGAAACTGTTATAAAATCTATGAGAGTGGAACAACTATCATATTTTAAAGTAAAGGTTCCTTCTTCATTAGGAGGAGACATTGTTTGCAAAGAATGATTAGATGTGACAATTGCATTATGTGGCTCATGATTTGCCAAAATGAAAGAAGTCGACAAAAATTGTGGTGCTTCAAAATCTTCAAGATCAACATGAAAATTTGAACCATCTTGAGATTGAGTGTTAGTGCTCAATTTAGTTTGGTTAAAAATTAATTGATCTTGCTTGTCTGAGAGAGAAACGAGATATTCAAACCATTCATTACTAAGAGGAATTTCTTTCAAAGGGAATCTAATACAAACATGAATGAACCTAATTGCAAAATCATTGAATGATTCACCATTTTCTTTCCCTAAACAAATTAATTCTTCAATTAATTCATCATAATCATAGTTGCTAAAATCTGATAAAAACTCAAATACAAACTCAGACAAAGAATGAATAGAATTAGCCCAAAAATATTCAAACCAAACCTTAACCTGACCTCGGAAAGTGAGACCGAACAATCTGCATGTAACATTAGAATCGGTGATCTTATGTCTTAAACAATTATAAAAATAGTTAGAAATATGGTCTACTACATATGTGTTCCCTTCACCATCAAAGGTGAGTTCTGAAAAGAGATCAACTGTCTTGTTGAAAATAACTGGTAGTGAGAGATTAAAAGCGTGTTCCGACACAGTGATTTGGGCAGGAGCCATTAAGAATTTGAAGAAATTGACTTCAAATAGTTAGCCTGCCTTGTAGTGCATTATAAGATGATACATAAGAAGGATTTATAAATATGGAATTATGAAAAGCTGAGGGGTGAAACATTTAATCATTAAATCGACCTCGACCCTCCTTCTAGTGCCATTTGTTGACGGGCGAAATTGACCCGTCAACTGGAAGAGCGAGTCTAGTCCAGGGTTGTCTAAATAACCCAAGCCATTTGGTGTAACTCGTTCTGATGGGTTTAATGGCTCCGTTAGCCAATCTAAGAATCCTAAAAGAAACAAATAAAAGAGAGAAATAACTAACTAATTACTAAACACTATATATATGTACATATGTTCTAATGTAATTGTAGTAGTTATATTTAAGTAGAATATATACAAGTCCAATTTATTTACATGATTTACAAGATGCAAGTTTTAATCAAAACTTATGAAAATCAATGGAAAAATGATTGCTTCAAGGAAGCAAATAAAGAAATCACATAAAAATATTTATTGTTTTTCTTGTATAAATTTAAAGAATCTTGCAAAAAAGTTAATGAAACATGAACATGTGGATAGTCAAAGCTGAACCATACATTCATTGTTTCATTCATAAACAACTTAACTAAATAACACGCATAATAACCTGTCACTAATCAACCAAACTGGTATTTATTTTTCTGTATTGTATGAGCTCCTGCCTGTATTGTTGTTAAGGGAAACCTATAATAGAACAATACTAGCACTTCCAGAATACATTCAAAGAAGTATTTGATATTGGAGTAAATTAATAACAACAGGAAGACAACTAATTAAAAATTGTGCGATCTCAAGATAATCAATATTTGAGAACGAAAGAAAACTCAATTCTGGGTATTGATATTATCCATCATTTAACATTAGAAATAAATTCCATAATAATCAAATGATTGATTGATCACACATAAAAAAATGGAATAAGAAATTATGGGTAGCATATAACATTTAACAATATGAAAACACCATATGATTGACAATCTAAAGCTAAAATCAATCGTTATAACATTTTCATAATATAACAATAATGAAAGAATAAAATGGAATAAGTATCACACAGGTCTAAAGCCAAAGATGAATTACTTTCCCATATTCTTTCTCAAAATCACATGCCCATATTGTGGTCCTGGAAGAATTGTTT
>SNQJ01S0264651.1:0-12027 GCA_010110895.2 Picea sitchensis
AAAATGCCCAAGGTTTTACAAAAATGTCCATAGACAGGCGAGAAAAAATTGATATAGTAAATTATAGAGACTATTCACAAGTTATATGCTAGCTACTATAGCCTTCAAAGGCATTCAACTCTAAAGATTTTCATCTCTGATACAATGGCATGTCACAACAACATTTTTTCCCCTAAAATCCGCGACATCCGTTCAAGTCTGTGGGCAACTGGACAGTGTAGAGTGAGTAGTGTCCTTTGCCTGCTGGTCAGTTATTGGGCACTGATTAGGTTGAGATGGAGTAAAGTAGGGAGTAGATGGGGCTGTGCTGAAAGGTGTAGAAGGGCTGCAAGCATTGGAGCTGTTGTTTGAGCCCGGCTTTGTTCCTCTGCACACCCTTGAAATAGGAGGGAATCCATTCAAACGAGCAGACTCTCTGGGGAGAGGCTGAAGAGGAGGCTCATTGAATAGGGAAGCGAATGCCCTTCTCTCCATAAGTGACTGTTTTTTCTCAGTAGAAGCGTTCGCATAATAAGGCAGAACCATGGGAGGAGGCCTTGAAGGTCTCCTGGGATGACGGGAAATTGGGGGTTTATGACAGTTCTCTGAGGATGACGAGAAGGAAGGATTGGTGTCCGCTGATGAAGTGTGGCTTGTTCCAGACCCGTGATTAGCCATTTCGATGGGGAGCCCATAGGGGTCTTTTGAAGCTTTGATAGGTGTGAGAGGAGGTGTCATGGGTGGAGTCCCACACGGAGTAAGAAGAGACGGGGACGACAATGGTGTGTCAAAGGGTGTTTCAGTGTCATGTGGGGATGGGCATCCACTGGACTGGATGTTGAAAGGAGCTTCATTTTCATTTTCTTCAGAGCAAACACTGGACTGGGAGACATTGAGCTCATAAATGGGCTTGGACATGCAAAATAGCTCAGGAGAACTCGAGCCAGAGCTACAGAACGTGTGGTACTTGGGAGAGGTGAGGGTAGGAGATAGGGAAGCAGAAGTTGGCCTGGAAGGAGAGGTGGAGGATGAACGGTGTGCAGGAGAAGAAGGGATACTGCAGGAGGAGTGTGACGATGAATCTGATGGTACCTGCAACACATTCCGCTGCTGCTGCTGCTGCATTGGTGGAGTCCATGAAATGGACTTGGTAGAGATTGACCTCAAGATCTGTGGCTGCTGGATTACCCCAATTGAATAAGAAAACTGCCTTCTCAGTTGCAGCTGCTGTTGCTGCTTTGAAGATGGTGATTCTGATGTTGGCTTTGGAGATGCAGACTGCAAATTCTGAACAGGAAGAAAAGAGGCAGCAGCAGCAGACTCATTGTGCTGTTTCACGGGCTCCTCAAACTCCATATCCTCCTTGGTCTCTTCTTTGATGGTGAAAAGAAGCCTTGGATCCCCAAACACACCATGCATGAACATGTTGTCGCTGCCAATGGCCTCTGGTCCCATGGGGAATAGCTTTGCCACAAACTCTGCGTCCACAGAGGACGAAGAGTAACCCCCAAAGGACCCAACCAGTGCCGCTTCATGGGCAAAGTTGCCTCTTTCTCCATTGCACTCTGTGCCTATTCTGCATCCTCTTTTGTTCAGGATGCTGTGCCTCTTCCACACGAAGACATAGTAGAGCTCTGCTAGCAATACAAGGACAAACCCCCCAAAGACTATGCTCAGCCCAATACCCAGTGCACCTAATGCAGCCATAATCCCTTTTTTCTTCTACACAGCACTCATGTTAAGCCTGCAGCAAACTACCCAACCATACCTTCACATTTACACTAAGAATCTCTTCGTTCACACTCATAGGCTCAGTTTACTACCATTCACCACCTTCCAATGCTATTAATGGGCATCATTTTAGTTCTATAATATCTGCTTCATATATTTTCCTAGACCCAATTCACTTAAATCTCTTCATGAAGCAACTGCTACTCTTCATGAAGCAACTGCTATTCGAGAAACCCTACAGACTTAAAACACACACAAGCTCTTTCAGTTATTACCCTGCCCTTTCATGAAATACCCACAGAGCAGCACAAGCTCTTCAGATACTACTTTGCCCTTTCCTCAAATACTCACAGAACGGCATCAACAACTGGAAGGGCACTGAGACAAGCATGTGTCAACCATGCCTTGAAAGTCCAAGTTGGTTGGTGCCGATGACGACCATCTATCCCCACTTCGAATTTTAAGATCCCCAGAGATGCCCATTTTGCTGAAATTTGCAGGAAGTAAGCTTTAAGTATCCGTTGGAGTATTCAAAGAGAATCAGAAAACAGCAAAACAAAACCCATAAGAAGCCAAGACAGAGCTATCCAACAAACGGACGGTTAAAAGAGACAAACACTTCAAAGATAAAGGGATGGTGAGACCATTATAATCATAGGACCAGACAAGCAACTTAACATCAATGAGACCTCAAAGACCTTACAGTACCACCATTCTGACGGCCATCGTAACAAGCTGCAAAACCTTAACCTTCTACTAGGTAATTAAATG
Organism: Picea sitchensis; assembly: GCA_010110895.2. NCBI lineage: Eukaryota > Viridiplantae > Streptophyta > Pinopsida > Pinales > Pinaceae > Picea > Picea sitchensis. The sequence continues at coordinate 2,482 of SNQJ01S0264651.1, forward strand.
AAAAATACCAACCAGTCAGGTCCTCGGCGCTGCCAGGCTCTGCTGGTTTCCAAGCTTCACAATCCCGCGCGTAAATATATCACTGTGGAAACGCGGAAAAAGTTAGACAGGGAAATCACAGCGCAGAAGATATTCACACGCCCCAAAAATTGAATGACACACGCGCAGTTGCTTTGGAAACCGTACTCACTGCTCTCAAAGACATTGAAGGCTGAAGCCACAATATATAAATCATATTTTACTGAGAAGTTTGGTGTTTCATATACACAATATATAAATCATATTTTACTGAGAAGTTTGGTGTTTTGGATTTTAAAAAATGTATATACATATTAGAATCACTGCCAGAGGTTCGGTGCTCTGCGCCCATACAGCTTTTGTCCATATATGTATATTGTATATATAATGTATATATAAAGATTGCACCGCTGGTTTAAAAATCGATGCGCCAGGTTGTCATGCTGTGAGATGTTGATTACCCAATAACGAGGGAAGAATTAATTATGACCATTTCATGGACGGCCATCGTCGCTGCAGGCTCACTGTCTCAACGCCGGCGCACGGTCTCCTCTTCTGGGACCATTCAACGTTGCATTGTAGCTATTTTCGAGTTGGATAATCAGTAAACTATGTATTTTAAGCTCAGTTAATAAGTTAATAAGTGGAAATTCTTGTCCTCGAGGTGTAGGACAGTCGGTGACGGAGTGTGTTGTTAAGTCACTCCGTGTTGTTAAAGTCACTGGTTCTAAACTTGCGGAGACAAAAAAATCCAACCATGTTAAGGGTTGGTGTGGCTCAAGTCGGGGTTAGATGCCCCTGAGTGGCGCTTTCTCAAGCCACAGGGTAATCGCTTAGCCAACAGATCCCGCACAAATTAACAAACAAAAAAAATAAGTGAAAATTCTTTATTTAAAAAAAAATTGATAAAATATGTATCTAAAGTTTATCTATATTGATAGGAATTTTGAATAGAAAATTTAGCTTTTAAAGTTCTGAAATCTTTTTAAGCTAATTCAAATTATTGGAATTTAAAACAATGAATGAAGTTAAGAATCTTTTATTTATTAATTTTTTAATTTATGTGTGTTTCATTATAATTATAATGATTTGATTTATTTAGAAATCGTTTATAAATTAGAATATGTGTTTTCTTTTAAAAATTATAAGTTAAAATCTAAAAAAAAGTAGGATATGTATATTTTTATAAACTTTTATGAATTCAGTTTTTCTAATTTTTTTTAAATAATTTTTATAATTTTATAAAACATAAATTTTGAAAAATAACGATATGTAATAATGAAAAGTTAACATTGATTAGATATAGAACTTTTTAATCTGAAATTATTGGATTTATAATTTGAATGATTGATTTCTCTTGATAAAAAATAAATTAAATACTTAGTTAAAAAACTAAATACTCAGTTCAAACAAAATACAAGTTTTCAAATTTCAAACATTTAGAAAAAGTTATTGATAATAAAAGCTTAAATCTCTTAATCTAAAACGATTGGATTTACTATGAGAAACCAACCAATCAATTTTGATTTACATGATTGATGTGCACCTATATTCTTGCAAAAGCAATCCCAATATTTCATCAAACAATGTGATTAAATAATTAGTGAAATCTACAAATCTCCACCTATTAACATCAACATCAATCAAATAAAAAGTGAAAAACAAATGTGTAAAAAAGAAAAACAAATGTACCCATGGAACATTACTAAATGAGTCATTTAGCTCTTTAATTTGAAACAATTAGCTTTACAATTAGCTTTACTAGGAGCAAATATCATTCCTTGTGAAATGTTAACATTAATTAAACAAAAAACCAACGGTCAAAAATAGTGGAGAGTAAAATGTTATTATTAACGGAATATTAATATTAATGAAATATAGAGTGAAACACAAATGTGTAAAAAATAAATGATATTTTTAACATTATTAATTAAAATAATCAATTACTAATTAATAAAATAAAGAGTGAAACATAAATGTTATTATTAACGGAATATTAATATTAATGAAATACAGAGTGAAACACAAATGTGTAAAAAATAAATGATATTTTTAACATTACTAATTAAAATAATCAATTACTAATTAATAAAATAAAGAGTGAAACATAAATGTTATTATTAACGGAATATCAACTTTAATAAAATAAAGAGTGAAACATAAATGTGTAAAAAAATAAAAAAAAATACTGTTAATTTCATTATTAATCGTAATAACATTAATGAAACAAAGAGTAAATAAATAACACTCACAAAAAGAATGATTAGCAAATGTCATTACTAATGGGATCTAAGCTCAAATTAAAGATAGAATAATAGAGATTTATAATCAATCAAATAAAAAATGATACCTCCTTATGAGCGAAAATGGTATTGAGCTCATGACTTTATGGGGATATGATATCAATGTTAGTGAAAGTGTCAAATTGCACTTGATAATATGTAAATGTGTTTAACGCACATTGGTTGCAAGTTTTAATGGAGGTCGGTTTTTGAGCTCCCCTTTTTTCTTTGTTTTGCATTAGCATGAGTAGTGGACATGTTGGAGGCTTAGAGGCTTTTATGGAGGTGGGTTAACTATAAGTTAACTGGGGTGTGTTTTAGAGGAGGTTCTCAGTGGTTCTGTAAGCGCTAGTTTCCTTCTTGTTTGGCGGTTTTATTGACACCGTTCATTTTTTTAGTCGGCTCCACTCACCTTTCTTTCGAGAGACAACTCTGGATTAGACAGGCTCTTTTAATAATTGTCTTAACTATCCTTTATGTCATTACACTGCATCAATCCTTGGGTCCTGTCTACCTGCCCTGATACAACATTTGTAATGAGGTGGCAAGTTTTTGAAGGTTGGTGGGATTTTTTGAATGGCTTGTGAGGTCAGCGCACTCTTGGGTGTGATTGACGAGGAGGTTTGGGAGCGGGAGGGACTATTCACCTCGGTGGATGAGCTCTGCAGAACTAAATGCAGTGGGTGTGATATTTATGAACACTTTACTCCACTAGCGGACACCTCACCAAACTTCACCTTACAACAAAACTCTGGGTTGAATACTTCATTGCGTCATTGTGGAAGTCGTGAACAATTACAGAGTCGGTCTACAACTGGCTTGGGGTGTGAGGAACCTGCTAGCTTCACTATTGGGAGTAGAGAACAAGGTTTAGGACTACCGGTTGTGGGGTCTAAGGTTGAGTTGAAGCACTCGCAGGTTGGAATACAGGCATAGTCTACACAGAGGGGCAGTCTTCATTTTAAGGAAGGTTTTCATAAGAGGAGTGCTCGAGTGTGGAAGCCAAAAAAGATGAAGCGTCCACTAATAATGGGTGTGGATGTGGGGTTAGAGGAGTCCTGCCAACTATCACTATGTGCACTGGTAGGGAGGTTCGTGTATAGGTATCGGTGCAAAATGCCCCTCCAAGAGTGGATGCAGAGAACGTGGGTTCCACTTATAGGATATGTGCCAAAGTTACTAACCCTCCCACGCAGATGGTTTGGTTTGGTGTTTAAAAACCCTGAGGACTCTACGTTTATCCTAGGTAGATTTTGGGATTTTGAGGGAGGGAGAATAATGTTCAAGAGATGGTGCATTTGTTTCGACCCTTCTATGGAATATTTCAGCTTCCGCCACGTCTGGGTTTTACTACTTGGCCTTCCTCTCCAACTGTGGAACACAAAAGCTTTAGAGGCGATTGGAAATATGTTGGGACGTTTCATCAGGGTTGATGAAGTTGTATTGCACTCAAAGGATAAGAGAATGGCTACGGTCATGATTGAGCTGGATATCCATGCGGGTCAACTGGAAACGCTTGATATAGATTGGGGGGGCACTTAACTGTCCAGAGACTGGACTACTTGGTAATACCTTTTCATTGTTCATTTTGCATACGGACTGGTCACCTGCGTAAGGATTGCCAAAAAGCAGTCGGGGTATCGAACTCGGAGGACTCCATGGAAGATTTATCAAAAGAACTGTATATGAGCGAAGCGGACTCGCAAGGGATGGGTGAACTTGCAGCTGGGAGCGTCGAAGATAGTCTCGGTAGTACAGTCGACACCTTCGTAGGTAAGCTCAAGACCCATTGTTCCGCTCTGTATTTTTCTTATCTTCATGGGAACATGATCTATTGGACAACAGTTTCCCACCAGACTCGGCCTCCACTCCTAAACTGGACCTGAGAACATCGGTTTTTATTGATCCTGTTGGATCGGTCCCTGAAGTTGCTAGGTCTGACCATGTCCCTATGACTGATAATACAAAAGTGACTCTGCCTGTAGAACCTTCTCCCCTGACTACTGTGGAAAGGCCCAGTTTGGAATCGTAGACTTTTAGTCCTCTAATTGGTGAACACGCGTTGGATAATGTGATTAATACACCGCTTCCATCCTATATGGAGGCTACTAGCCCCATACCCATCCTGACTTACCTGGGAAAGGAAGTCATCCACCGAGTGGAGAAAAGTGGAGTCGTAGGGGCGACTATAAGTTTAGGGGAAGGATCGGGGAAGGACTTAGCTTGGGCGTGGGGACTGGGGCTAGAGATCTCTCCTATTAAAACTAGGAGTGCCTGCAAGAAGCTGGGGACTAATCTTACATTTTATGCACATCATTTAACTTCAAACCATGAACAGGGGGAACTTAGAGGCATGAAAGCCCTCGCAAGGGCCAAGTCATGATCCTTCTCTCTCTAAATATTAGAGGGGTAGGAGGACCCCTAAAATTGGCCTCTATGCGAAGAATTATTTCCAAAACTATTCCGGATATTATTTTTCTCCAAGAGACCCTGGTTGTTGAGGATAAGGCTAGACATTTCATGAATTCTTTATGTCCTAATTGGATGATCTTTGATGTCAATTCAGTAGGCAAGTCTGGTGGATTGTTGGTGTCATGGGATCCAAACATTTTCGATTTAAAGCCTTTCTTAAGTTGTGGTGGCATTTTATTGATAGGTTATCGTTTATCTGATAAAAGAAGGATTACTTTTTTAAATGTATATGGTCTATGCATTGAGCGCAAGCAATTCTACGAAAATGTGGATGCAAAGGGCCTATTAGCTCACGGTGAACTAATCATGGTAAGGGATTTGAACTTTACAACTAGTACTGAAGAGGTTTGGGGTGCTTCAATGTTACCAGATCCACTGGCGGCTTTTTTCAAAGAACTCTTCATTAAAAATCATCTTATTGATATACAGCCTGCGGAGGTGGTACTGACGTGGCGAAATGGGAGAAGTGGTGTGGACAAAATTCAAAAAAGATTACACATAGTAGATGCCTTAGATGATACCCTTCATTCGTCAGCTAGATATAGGACATGGGGGGATTATCCTTATATATCCGATCATGCTCCAGTATTGTTCCAATTGGACACGGGCTACTTGTCAGTTGCTCATCAATTCAAATTCAATCCAGCATGGTTACGTGAAGAGTCATTTGCAGCTCTGGTTCGGGAGGTGTGGATCTCACATCAGGCACAAGTGGAAGAGGGAGCTCAAAGGAGACTTGTAGGGAAGCTAAGATTGCTAAAGGCCTAGACAATTGAAAGGAAATTTCAGGAACAACAAGCATTTGAAAATATTGAAAAGGAGCTAGTTGTTCTCTACAAGAAAAATATACAGGGTGTTCTTAGTTTTTAATTTGACCCACGACTGAAATCTCTTGAGGTTGATCGTAAAAATTACTACTTGCAGATGAAGAACTGTGGCGACAAAAAAACAGGGATATTTGGATACAATGTGGGGACAAAAATACAAAGTTTTTCCATCATTTTTCTAGCCACAGAAGAAATAAAAAACATATATGGGAAATAAAGGATGAATCTGGCCAGGTACATTATGGATAGGAGGCTATAAAGGAAGAAGCTCAGAGATATTTCAGTTCTTTCTATCAAGACGCTGGGCAAAACTCCATTGAGGAGCAGATAGAGATGGTAAGACTCTTTCCAAGAATTGTATCCGAAGAAGATGTACAAACTCTTGAGAATCCTTGCACCAATGAGGAAGTACTAGAGGTCTTAAAGGGATTCACTAAGGACAAGAGTCCAAGACCTGACGGGTGGACTGTTGAGTTATTTTTACACTTATTTGAGCTGGATGGGAAGGATTTGCTTGAGGCAGTTGAGGAAACCAAGAATAGTGGAGAGGTTATCAGATCCTTGAATTCGACCTTTATAGCTCTTATTTCAAAAGTCAATTGTCCTACATCTTTCGGATATTTACGTCTGATTGCTTTGTGTAACCTTTGTTATAAGATCATAGCAAAAATCATTGCAAGAAGGATCAAACCAATTTTGTCCTGTTCATTGTCTAAGGAACAATTGGGATTCCTAAAAGGGAGGCAGATTCTAGATGTTATAGGAACTACATAGGAATGTCTACATAGTATAAAAGCAAAGAAACTTCAGGGTATTATTCTAAAATTTGACTTAATGAAAGCTTACGATTGTATAAGCTGGGACTTTCTTTGCTTAACACTTCTCCAGTGTGGATTTGGTTTTCCTATGACAAAGTGGATCATGGGTTGCATCTCAACAACAACTTTCTCCATTTTGATTAATGGAGAATCTATTGTATTCTTCCATAGTGAAAGAGGTCTAAGACAGGGGTGCCCTTTGTCTCCCCTGTTATTTATTATTGTGATGGAAGGGTTGAGTCTGTCACTAAAAAGAGGTCAAGTTGAAGGAAAATTGACAGGGATAAAGGTTTCAAGATTAATAAGGATCTTGCATCTCCTTTTCATAGATAATATTCTCATTATATCAAAAGCATCTCTAGATGAATGGCAGGAGATTAATAAGATTTTGACTGTTTTTTGTGGTGCTACAGAGTTGTTGATCAATGTCCAGAAATCCTCTTTTCTCCATTTTGGAGTACAGCAGAATATTCTTGATAATATAAAAGAATCCTTCCATTATAATTGTAATGAACTAACAGATGGTTTCAGGTATCTTGGTTACTTCTTGAAACTAGACAGCTATAAGGTGGAGGATTGGCAATGGCTCATTGCAAAATTCAAGAAGAGGATAAACCACGGGTGCAATCGATGGCTTTCCATTGGAGGCCGCTATGTACTAATTAAGTTTGTTCTAGAGATCCATCCAGTCTACTGGATGGCAATGGCTCATATCCCATCTTCAGTGATTAATAGGATCCTCCAAGTGGTCTTCTCTTTCCTATGGTCTTGAAGCAATCAAAAGAAGAGCTATCACTTGTGTAGTTGGAAGATCTAGCAAGACCAAAAATTTTCGGGGGTTGGGGTATGAGAAACATCTACAATTTCTATATAGCCTTGACAAATAATACTCTGGGTTCTGATGAAAAAGGGCTTATGGTATCTGTAATGTTCCTGACTTGGCTAGTCTAGGAAACGTTGCTAATGTGTGTGTAGGATCAAAGGTTTACAGCATATAAATGATCATACAAATAATAAATGCGACAAAGGATTGCAACGTTTGTATTATGATATCTCTGTGGATTACAAAATGGCCGAATGCGGCTGAATAAACTGACAATACTCGACTATATCAACAGACAAAGGATCTTAGCCGGAATACAAATAAGAAACTGTGGCTGAATAAAATAACAACACTCGGCTAGATCAAAAGACAAAAGGATCTTAGCCGGAATACAAATAAGCAACTAAAAGATAACACCCGGAATATGGGAGCACTGCGGAATCAATGAAGAATGATGGAAGACCTGGATGATATTCCCAGTGACTAGGGTGTGTCTTTCAACACTGAAATCAACCAACTGGTGTCTTCCTCCTGGAATACACTGAACTATCTCTCCTGAGATGCACCTCTTCTCCTCAATGACAAGTCAGAATCTGCATAATGATAAATTAGGTCGCTGACCCTTCCTTTATAGCTTTCCAAAACCCTAAATCATGTTGAAACCCTAATTCACTGTTGACTTCCAAAACCCTAAATCACTGTTGAAACCCTAATTCACCGTTGACTTCTATTTTTAGCTCATAATGACTTAAAAGTGCTTTTAACCCTTTTTATCTCAATGCCACTTTCCGAATATAAAACCTATGACTGGAGTGACCTCTAGTAACCCTGTTTACCCCTCTTTGGCCCTGGCTATAGTCTAACGGGGCAGTTTAGACCGTTAAGCCTCCTCTTTGGAGCTCCTATTTGGAAAGGGACATTACAGTCCTCCCTTCCCGAAAATGCTTGTCCTCAAGCAATACTAGTCCAGGGTGCTGCAACACCNNNNGGAAGCCCTCTCCATTTGATCAAACACTCTCTGATGACCCTGCTCCTCAGTTTCCGCTCCCGGAACTCCAAAACCTCCTCCATAACTAACTCCAACTTTCCCTCCTCATCCAGCGGGGGAAGCTCCTATGATGTGCTAATGAATTGTCCCACTGTCTTTTTGAGGCAAGACATGTGGAACACGTTATGAATCTTGCTCCCCTCTGGAAGCTCTAGCTCTAAGCAACCTTGCCTACTTGGCGCATGATCCTGTAAGGACCATAAAATCTGGGCTTGAGCTTCTCGGCCCCACTCTTCTTCAGAGATGACTATTTGTAGGGTTGGAGTCTCAAGAAAACCAAATCTCCAACCTCAAAGCTGTGCTCTATCATGTTCATGTCCGCACTTATCTTCTGTCGGTTTTGCATCGTCTACAAGTTTTCTTTCAACAACTTGAGAATCTCCTGACTCTCTATGATCCAATCCTTGGCCTTGGGAGCTCTGCTCTCCTTGAAGACCAATTCTACCAAAGTGGGAGCATCATGTCCGTATAATTCTAGGAAGGGTGTCATACCAATGGACATGTGGAAGGTGATGTTGTAGCAATGTTCTCCTAAATGTAACCACTTTACCCACGTTCTTTGTTTCCCTCCTACATAGTTCCTCAAATACCCTTCAACCCACTTGTTGACAATCTCGGTCTGCCCATCTGTCTGAGGGTGATAGCTGGTGCTAGGTGTCAACTCAGTCCCTACCAACCGAAACAACTCTCTCCAAAATGTCCCTATGAATCGATTGTCCCTGTCACTGACGATGTTCTTCGGCAACCCATGAAGTTTGAAGACCTCCCTGAAGAAAAGCTCAGCTACTTGAACTGCGTTGTAATCTGTCGGTATGGCGTAGAAGTGAGAAAACTTTGTCAATCTGTCGACCACTACATAAATACAGTACTTACCCTAGACCTTGGGTAGACCTATGATGAAGTCCATAGATATACTCTCCCATTACTGCTATGGAATGGGGAGTGGTTGAAGTAGCCCTACTGGAAGAGCATGCTCTGACTTGTTCTGCTGGCAAGTCACACACTCACTGACGTGTCTCATAACGTCTTGTTGGAGGCCCTTCCATGAGAACCTCTCTTTGATTTGTCTGTAGGTTTTGAAAAACCCATGATGGCCTGCTAGAGGTGAATCATGAACTGCAGTGAGGATCTTCTTCTTAAGCCCTGAATCTGGCACCAAGTAGACTATATCCTTGTAAAATATGACATCGTCAATGACCCTATACCGGTCATCCTATATCTGCCCATCCATCACCTCACAAGTGAACTTGTTCTTGGA
>SNQJ01S0264652.1:0-12027 GCA_010110895.2 Picea sitchensis
AAAAGTGACAATTGAGTTAAAAATCAATTGTCTGAGCTATATCTTAATATCAGGACCTCTTTGAACTATTTCAAATTGATTGAAAAACACAAGTCTGAAAATGAATTTTTCCTTCGACAATCACTCTTTGATGAGAAATTTATTTATTCAAAAAGAACAAGAAGAAAGTTCAATGAAAGAAAGAAAAATAAAAATAAACACACAACAAACTGAATCAGATTTTATTAATGGTATTCAAAATCAGAAGTATATCAAAACAAACAAAATCGAAATAGCAAAAGCTCACTTTTGAAAATAACTTGACCAAAAATAAAACGAGGCCAACCTCTCATAGAGAAAGTGTAATATACCTCAAAATGCCAAAATACAATAAAATTTTGCAAGATAAGTTAAGTATTTCTCTTCATGTAGTAACCCTCTTATCTTAGTCTAATCATGCAATAACTTGTCTATGGTTTAAACCATGCATCCCTATTCATAATAAGTGTCTGTAAAGTTTTAGGTTTAGACCTAGAAACATATCTTTTTCTTAGACATGGGATTTATATATATTCGCGCATACCTGACTAAATACTATCATCTTTAACATAATGCATTTATTTAACATAAAAGAAAATCAGGTTCCTTTAACAACTAAACTTGTCTAGTAATGAGGTAACCTAGTCCCTTTTGTTACCGATGTTTGGGTAATGAAAACCGAACTACAATATTGTTGGATAGGAGGTAACTATACGCCAACAGTTGAGAGAACGTGGCCTTACTAATCCTGTCATAAAGGAGTTTTGATGAACTGTCAGCGAGAGTTAAAGCTTTGCATTTGGCCATTAATGGGGTCCTGTAGGCACGAGTTTTGATGAACCTTTATGATTCCTTTCCATTCAAAATGCGCCAACCTGAACCCAATCACATGGCCCCATAAACCCTTGTACTTCCAACATTAATTCACTCTTGTAAGGTCTCTTCCTAGGGTTAAACAGACCTTCCTTTATCATTGTGAGATTCTCTGAATGGGCCTGCATATCACTATATTAGGTAGCGATTCTATCGACTTGGGTCGCATATTCGAGGCAGGTAGTGAAGTCCATCTTACTAGTAAGGATTTTTACCTAGAAACAAATCTTTTGATAATAGGGTCGTTCAAGGAAATGCTACAGGGAAAAATGATGTTATGTATCTTCTCTTGTACATATTTAAGTTAAGGTTTTCCTTTATCGTTATCTCCAACGATTTTCTTATCCTTTCGTAGATGAGTCTCTAGAGTCTTCTATAAGCTTGTGTCCTTCGAAGGATATTCCATTCACCCTTGGAAAAGACTTCGATGGGTCAAATATTTTGGTTTGAGGCTTGGGGTATAAAAAGTGGATTACCGTCCTTATCGATTCTGAGATTTGCGTAAGCCTTCGGGGTTCAGTGCTAGGTTGTTTTTTTTTTTTAAATAGAACTGGCTTAAAAACAAATACCCTGGTTATTTGTTTTAGGATCTATTAACCACTTAGCTACAAAATAGACATTTCTAGTAACATTTACATAGGGTTTTCGTCTATATGTATTTCATATTTTACACAGTTAAAAGTTGGAAAAATAGAACTGTTGAATTTCCTTTATGAGAAAAAGATTTGCGTCTTGGTATCATACTAATGGTGGGACCTCGTTGATGCGAGGTACCCATCAGGAATACCTAGACCAAATTCCCTGATTCAGGACATTTACTCAACCAGAGCACAACAAGAACAAGTTTTCCAAGTTCCAACCTTGATTTATGTAATAAATCAAATTTATCGTTACCTCCATTCATGGTTCTATTGTAGCTTCTTGTTTATTTTATTTTCGTATGTGTTTCTAATGATTTAATGGTGAATATTTCTTATAGGGGTGTCAAAATCCACGAGGCGCTCGGGCCGATCCCTATAGTTCGCGCGAAAGGTAAACTAGTTCCAAGTACACTATTCCTCAGACTTATCTTTTAGGGTTTACTGGTGCTGAGGACCGAGACTATGTACCATCTTTATTACTTATAATTTTCGAACAAATTTAAATTTCGAAAATATTTTATTTTTGGGGATGTCACATCCTTTCCCCCTTCAATAAAACATTGTCCTCGGTGTCCGTTCCTTTCTTGGAATAGGATTGGATGATATTTCTACAAATCTCCCTCCAACTCCCAAGTGGCCTCCTCAGGGATAAAGTTCTTCCATTTCACCTTTACCTGATCGACGACTCTGTTCCAAAGTGCTATTTCTCTCCGGTCCAGAATACGCAAGGGTTCCACCTGGAAGTCGGCTTCGAGTTCCACCTACACCAAGTTCCAATCAATCATATGAGTAGGGTCATGATAAAAAAATTTCAACAAGGAAATATGAAATACATTATGAATTATTAGATTAGTTGGGAGTGCAATTTGGTATGCTATGGGTCCAATTTGAGCTAGTATCTCGAAGGGCCCACAAAACCTGGGTGTCATCTTATAAAAGTTCCCTAACTTTAATGAACTTTTTCGGTCGTTGACCTTCAAATAAATATGGTCTCCCACTTGAAATTCCAAGTGTCTTCTTTTCTGATCTGCATAGCTCTTTTGTCTGTCATGTGCTTCTTTCAAGTTCTGTTGTACCTTCCTTACCATGTTCTCCATTTCTTGGAGCATCTCTGGTCCAACCATGAGTCTTTTAGTCGGGTTATCCCAACTAATTGGAGTCACACACTTTTTGTCGTACAGTACTTCGAAAGGGCTTAACTTAGTCGAAGTTTGGTACCCATTGTTATATGCAAATTCTACCAAGTGCAGGTAGTATTCCCATTTGTTCGGTTTTGTTATTACGTACATGCAGAGCATATCCTCTATGATTTGGTTTATCCTTTCGGTTTGTCCATCTGTTTGTGGATGATAACTCGTGCTGAAATTCAAATTAGTATTTATCCCTCCAAACAATTCCTTCCAAAAGGTGGATGTAAATTTTACGTCTCTATCTGAAATCACCATTTCAGGAATACCATGCAGTCTAAAAATTTATTTCATGAATATTTTAGCAATGTTTATATCTTTAAAAGTAGACTTTATAGGAATAAAGTGTGCAGACTTACTGGGTTTATCGATTACAACCATGATAGAATCATTCTGTTTCTGGGTTTTTGGCAAACCTGTTATAAAGTCCAATGAAATGGTCTCCCATTTCCATTCTGGTATTGGTAATGGTTGTAATAGGCCGGCTGGATGTTGGTGTTTGACCTTAACCTGTTGACCATCTTGGCACCTAGCCAAGTACTCTGTTGTTTCGCCCTTCATATTAGGCCAGTAAAATAGTTTTCTAAGTGATGTTATTGTTTTCTGGTAACCTGGATGGCCAAAATACAGTTTCTTATGCACTTCGTCCAAAACTGTTAATTTCAACTCTGTTGAATCTGGTATGTAAAGTCTATTTTTAAATCGTAATAGTCCCTTCTTGTCGATGCTTAGATCTAGTTTGTTTGAGTTTGTGGTACTGTCTTGTAATTCCATCATTATCTTAGTTTAATTTTCATCGTTAATCCCTGCCATCATTATTCTTTGTTTCAGATCACTTTTTGCTCTGCTAATATTTATTTCAAATAACCCATGGACTCTTATGCTTAAACCATCTGCTACTTTATTTTCCTTACCCTTGATATGTCCGACTTCGAAGTCGAATTATCTCAAGAAGGATAGCCATATTTCTTGTCTTGCATTAAGATCTGGTTGACTAAATAGATATTTCACACCGCTATTATCCATCAATAGTAGAAATTTCATGCCCATTATGTAGTGTCACCAAATTTTTAAGGCATGTATTACCACTGCCAATTCTAAGTCATGAGTGACATAATTTCGCTTGTGTTCTTTTAATTTCCAGGACTCATAACAAATAATGTCTCCTTCCTGAGTTAGGACACCACGTAGTCCTTCTTTACATGCATCAACACATACGATGAAGTCTTTATCTGGGTTTTCTACCTTCAATATGGGCACAGTTGTCAATAATCCCTTCGTCTTGTTAAAACTGTATTCACACTTCTCTGACCAGTTAAACTTGGTCCCTTTCTTTTGTAATGATATGATAGGGTAGGCTATCTTGGAAAACCCTTCTATAAATCTGTGGTAATATTTAGTGATTCCCATGAATGACCGGATATCCTCTACATCCTTAGGTATAGGCCATTCCATAATGTCTTTTATCTTCTTTGGGTCTACAACAATGCCTTTTATTGAAATCACATGTCCTAGATAGTGTATTTCTTTTTGATAAAAGTCACACTTGTCAAATTTTTCGTACAGTTTGTGTTCACTCAATGTTTGCAGAACTATTCTTAAGTGTTCATCATGTTCTTCTTCCATTGTTTAATAGATCAAAATATCGTCGATAAATACTACCAAAAACTTGTCTAAGTAGTCACTGAAAATACTGTTCATCAGCCACATAAACGTGCTTGGTGCGTTAGTGAGTCCGAAAGGTATGACTATAAATTCGTAGTGTCCATATCTTGTCTGAAAAGTTGTTTTGTTTATGTCCTCATCCTTTATCCTAACTTGATGATAACCGGATCGTAAATCCAATTTTGAAAAGATCTTGGCCCCACCTACTTGATCGAATAGATGATTTATTCTTTGTAAGGGGTATTTTTTCTTAATAGTCATTTTGTTCAGTTGTCTATAATCGATACATAGTCTTAGAGTATCGTCTTTATTTTTCACAAAGAGGACTGTTGCCCCCCATGGTGAGACACTCGATATGATATAATCTTTGTCCAACAATTCTTGTAATTGTAATTTTAATTTTGTTAGTTCTAGTAGACTCATTCGGTAAGGTGCCTTTGAGATAGGGTCTGAGCTAGGTAGTAGGTCTATGGAGAAGTCTATTTCCCTTCTAGGGGGTAATTCTGGTATCTCATCCACAAACATGTCTCGAAAATCCCGTAGGACAGCGAAGTCTTCTAACTTTGTCTTATCCTCCTTTCCTAACAGATTTGTTACTTGGATGTCATAATCTTGACATCCTTTTCTCATACATTTCTTGCATTGCCGAAACTTGTCTGACTGATACAGGTTTTAGTATACCTTGGGTAGTTCTAGTAGTGCCGAAACCATCTTTGTAGTTAAGTAACTTGGTATAAAAATCTAGTACTGCTTTGTCCTACTCCAACCAATCCATCTCGATTATCATATTGTAAGTTCCTAGTGCTAGGATGCTCATATTTGTTCTTATAATTTGACCATCTAAACTGAACTCCAAATCATAAATAAATTCGACTACTTTCCTTTTAGTTCTCGTTGCTAGTTCTACCAACCATGATTTTATGTGCTTCAGTTTCATAAGTTTGTTTGATTCTTCTACCTCAGGAGTAATATAACTTAATGTACCTCCAGGGTGAATTAAAATAGAAATTCGAGAGTTATTGATTTTACCTTCAATCTCTACCACAAAGAACTGGTGGTCATCTTGCTGACCATCTATGGCTGCATTTATCCGATGTAGGCTTATGCCCATGTCTCCCAGCATCGAGGATTCCTGTAAATTATGAACAACAATTTTGTTTTTTGAATTTAAACATGGACAGTTCCTCCTTAGATGAGGTTCTCCACATTCCCAACACTTGAATGGATCACGAGAATAGTCCCCAAACTTTTTCATTCCCAAAGTTACCAGTTTACCACCGCCTTGTGTATTCGAATGATTGGAGTGAAAATCCTTTCTCGGAAAGCTTTTTGTTGCATTCTGATAAGGGGTTGGCTGGTATCCCTTCTTCCATTGGTTCATTCGATCTTGTTTCTTATCCTTCGAGGCTTTGGGGAACTCTACCCAATGCTTGTACTAATCGTAGCACATTCGTGCTTTCCTAAATACTTCATTCAAGGATTTGGGGTTGTCAAACTCAATTCTGTCCCTATAGGACTGTGGTAAATAGCTTAAGAATCGTTGGATTTTTACCTTATCCTCTCGGATGTATGGTACGAACCATAGTAGCTCCAGAAATTTATTTATAAGGTCCTCTATTGGCATTTGTCCAAGTCGTAACTGATAGAATTCTTTCATTTTCCTTTCATAATAGTTTTCAGAGAGGTATTGTTTTTTGAAATACTTCTTAAAGTCAGACCATTCCAATTGTTTCTCCTTTAGGCCCTTGGCCAATTTCAGGTCTTCCCACCAAATGTTGTCCTTCCCTTTCAGATTGTAGATGGCCATTCTGAACTTCATGTTGCTGGAATAGTTGTAGATCTGGAAGTATTTTTTTATGTCCAACAACCATGGCTCTGCTTCTTTTCCTGTCTTGGATTCTCCATCAAAGGTAGTTGGTTTAATATTTTTAAATTCTCCTTCAAGGTGGTCTACTTGTTTTCTTTTTTTGTCTGGTTTAGTTTTATGTTTAGCTGAAGGTGCTCCTTCAGATGAACTGTCTCCTTTTTATGTTTCTAGCCCAAATTTATTGGAGGCCCTTTTTTTGAACTCTTTTTGATGGTTATCATCCTTTGGACTTTTCTTGGTCACTATACTGAACAACAAAACTTCATTTATCTCTTGTTGTTCCTACTGTGCTTTCTTCAATTTTTCATTGTCGGCTTTAAAAATCTGTAGTTCTACAATAATATTCCTCATCGTTTCCAACACCTTCATGGGTGAGCTTCCATCATTGTTCTATATTATATCTTCAGGAGGTCTTTGTTGCGGGTTTCCTTCCATCCTGATTTTTTCATCGTCCTAAGCTGCCATAATTAATACAAATCATAAAGGTCTCTCTGTTTGTAACCATAAGGTTTATTAGTTTTACATAAATCAAAATATATACTAAGCAACTAATATGGCCCTATTCAAGCCCAATGTTGTAACTGTTTCTCTAATACCATATGTAATATACCTCAAAATGCCAAAATAAAAAAAACATTACGAGGCAAGTTAAGTATTCCTCTTCATGTAGTAACCCTCTTATATTAGTCTAATTGTGTAGTAACTTATCTATGGTTTAAACCCTGCATCCCTATTCATAACAAGTTTCTGTAAAGTTTTAGGTTTAGACCTACAAACCTATATTTTTCGTAGGCATGGGATTTATATATATTCGCGCATAGTAGATTAATACTATCATCTTTAACATAATGCATTTATCTAATGTAAAAACAAATCGAGTTCCTTTAACAACTAAGTGTGTCTATTAACGAGGTAACCCGGTCGCTTTTCTTACCGATGTTTGGGTAATGAAAACCCAACTACAATACTGTTGGATAAGAGGTAACTATACGTCATCAGTTAAGAGAAAATGTCCTTACTAATCCCGTCATAAAGGAGTCAAGTTAATTGCGCATTTGATGCATAACATAGGTGGAAAGGTATAGCTGTCAGCGAGAGTTAAAGCTCTGCATTTGTCCATTAATGGGGTTAAGTAGGCATGATTTTTTATGACCCTTTCCAATTCCTTTCCAATCAAAACACGCCAACCTGAACCTCGTCACATCGCCCCATCAACCCTTGTACTTCCAGCATTAATTCACTCTCATAAGGTCTCTTCCTAGGGTTAAACAGACCTTCCTTTATCATTGTGAGATTCTCTTAATGGGCCTGCGTATCGATATCTTCGGCAATGAGTCTGTCAACTTGGGTCGCATCCTGGAGGCAGGCAACGAAGTCCATATTATTGGTAGGGATTTTTACCTTGAAACAAATATTTGAATAATAGAGTCGTTCAAGGAAATGCTATAGGGAAAACAATGTTTTGTATCTTCTATTGTACATATTTAAGTTAAGGTTTTCCTTTATCGTTATCTCCAACGATTTTCTTATCGTTTCGTAGATGAGTCTCTGGAGTCCGTTATAAGCTTGTGTTCTTTGAAGGCTATTTCATTCACCCTTTGAAAAGACTTCGATGGTTCAAATATTTTGGTTTGAGGCTTGGGGTATAAAAAGAGGATTACCGTCCTTATCGATTCTGAGATTTGCGTAAGCCTTCGTGGTTCAGTGCTAGGTTGTCTTTTTTTGTTTTTAAATAGAACTGGCTTAAAAAAAATACCTCGGTTATTTGTTTCAGGATGTATTAAACACTTAGCTATTGAATAGACATTTCCAGTAACATTTACGTAGGGTTTTCGTCTATCTATATTTTGTATTTTACGTAGTTAAAAGTTTGAAAATAGTACTGTTGAATTTCCTTTATGAGAAAAAGATTTGCGGCTTGGTATCATACTAATGGTGGGACTTCGTTGATGAGAGGTACCCATCAGGAATACCTGGACCAACTTCCCCAATTCGGGACATTTACTCAACAAAAGTGCAACAAGAACGTTTTCCAGGTTCCAACCATGAGTTAAGTAATAAATCAAATTTTTGTTACCTCCATTTATGGTTTTGTTGTAGATTATTGTTTATTTTATTTTCGTATGTGTTTCTAATGATTTAATGGTGAATCTTTCTTACAAGGGTGTCAAACTCCACGAGGCACTCAAGTCGATCCCTATCGTTCGTGCGAAAGGTAAACTGGTTCCAGGTACACCATTCCTTAGACTTAGCTTTTAGGGTTCATTGGTGCTGAGGACCGAGGCTATGTACCATCTTCATTACTTATAAAGAAGTTTCTTCGAAATTTTCTGTATTGATTAGTTAGGAGTACTCCCTACTTTATGTTAATGCTACAGAGAATTAGTAGGGTACGCAAATCTTGCGTCTAGCTATAGTGGAAATCATAACATGGAAGGGGCTTACTCCCTGATTATTCCTTCCTATGTTTCATGGTGAAGTCAAGAAAACAATAGGGGTGAATACCGCCTATGTTATGTATACTTTTCATTAAAAAGAAGGAAAACTGGACAACTATTCTTTGCAAGATATTCATCGTATATTGAATCGAATCGATTGTAGATAAATGTGAAGAGTATACAAGTTCTGGACTTTTGATTTTCTTCTGAGTTTAACATAATTCCCTCCATTTTTGAAACTAGGGTTTTTGTACTTCAGAACTTGAATCGTTTACTGGTTATTCTGTTTATTTTCCAAGATTCTTCTTATTATTAATTATATAGCCATTCATAGTAATTTAATTTACTCTTTACCCTGGATGAAGGTATTATACGTTTCCATTAGCTTCGTACAGAATACATATAAAGAACATAAGGACTTTCTTGTTACTAGGGATATGTTGTGGTTCTCAAGACTTCCATGCGATATATAACTATATACATGAAAAATTTAGCATTGGTAGTTACTTAGCCTATGTATGTTTCCATCTGTTCATAAACAAACTTGTTAATTGATTCCGTAAATAATTTTGGAACACGCCTAAACTAGTAGGATCTCGTCCCAAATTGGAGTTTTGGTCTGTACAGATTGGGACTGTAAGCCCTTTTGAATTTACCGGTCTAAGTACAGAACTATACAACTGTAGTGGTCCCATTCGATATAGACTAAGGTCACAAGTATTAATAGGAAACAAAAATTTAATCTTACCGCATACAGTAAGTATTCCTACAATTGGATCCCTTATTTTCGTGCAAAGGTTTAAACAATCAAACAACATGAGTTAGATTTTGTCTTACTATTGTCGAGTCCTTATTCTCGTTGAGAATTCTACTTCTGTATTGACCTATAATAGAGTAGCGGCCTTATTTAATTTCATTTGGTTTTATAACAGGGTTTTTAAGGAGAGTTTTTGACTCCTCGATTTAATAATTTCCTTTAAACAGGAGGTAGGAGGTTACCTATTGGTAATCGTTTGTTTGTTCCAATGCTATGACAATGAATCTCTGTATAAGTGGGGTTTTTCTAAATAAACCCTTGGATATTCGTTTAATAAAACCTATATACTGATCTAACTATAATCATGTCGATGTATTTCATATACAAATATATGTATGAGATTATAAGAAAAAAGTTGAAGGACTTACACCACTTCAAAATTATTCATAGATAGGTCCGTCTAAAATTTCAACTTCAGAAACACACATACATTTGCAGATGGATATGTTCCTTCAAGTTCATTTACACCTAGATGGGTTCTGCCTAGAATTTTACCTTCAGGAGTAACTGTCCCATAATTGGTCTTTAATTGTGAGCTTCATACAATGAACAGATGTTACCTATGGAAAAATAAATTTCAACTTAACATAAATAGATGCGTAATAACAGATATACCAAATTCATTCAGGACATAGAAGGAGAAGATTTAACATATATGAAACAATTCACATGAAGCCAAAGGGAACAACCACGTTCCTCCCAACCGTAGAACAGGGTAGCCAAAATCACTTGCCCAATTCACCCCCTAGCCTGACCATGAATCCATGAGAACGAACTTGGAAAAAACTCCTCCCTTGCAATGTCCTTCAATTCTAATAGATTCATCTTGCCTCACACTCACTCAGTAGTGTTCATAAGAATAAGTAAAAATCAATAGTCTCTTTCCTAGCATACTTGGTAGCATCCTGCCTCCTCACATATGTTATTTATCAATTTTCCTCAGTCCTCTTTCCCTCCGTTGGGAATTTTCGCAGCTTTCTAAATCCCTGATTTCTAGGGGCTTCCAATGGCCAAATCATTGATTTTCCACTTGTAACAATCAGCCTAGAGGTAGTTCCAATAGGTTCCCCACTCATGGAGTCATGTTCAGTTGATTTTTAACATGGTTGTTCCATTTGTCCTCCTACAATCAATATAAAATATTTTGTTTTCATACAAGTGTCGTAGTCAAATAGTTAGTTGGGTCAAATCAGATCTCTGCCAAGTGTAAACCTATGACAAAGCCAAGCATAATACGTCCTGAAGAAACTCAAAGAAATGTAAACGAATTCATGATGACAGAAAGACAAACGATTATATATCATGTGACTTTAGAATGTCCAAATAACTGAAAATGAAAGAAATTTCAATCATCGGTAAATGTTGTTACCATCAATCTAGTATCAGATGTAAACTCAAAATACTTGAATAGATGATCAGGCACAGATATTAAAGGAACCAAAATATAATGAACCATATAAATGAAAACATAAAATGAAAAGTTATATGCAGAACAATCTAAATCTAATTCAATACATATAAAGTTTCATATTTAGAAATTATATGAGAAACAATATTAACATTGCACAATATACAAAAGGAAAAAATCCAAAAAGTAAATTGTATCCCATATAGCTTCAGTATAATAAGTTCATCATAAGTTCCAAAAGGAATTTTTGTTATAAGAGTCTCTTAAAGATTGAAAAAATTAATACATAAATGATATCAATTAACAATGTATTGATAAAACATACTAAAGCTAATTTAAATCAATGCATAATCAATTAATCAAATAATATGAAGATATTATAATGAAAACAAAGTCATTTTACTCATAGGACAAAAGTCATTAAACAACCTGGAATTTCATATTCTTCTTTGAAAATATTTGTCCATTCTCTCAAAGATTCCAACCATCTTTTACTCCATTTGAAAGAAAAAAGATTACAAAAGATATAATACGAAAAAAAGAAAAGATAAAAATCATCCTCTCAACTTCCTCGATCCCCTTGGCTCTAAACTTTCTCATATATGTATGCAATGAATGAACAGTATGGGCGCCACTAATAATTTTTTCCACCTGAAATTTTCCTCGTAAAGAGACACAAATATCTCTCAAATCGTGAATTTGTTTGGAAACAATCTTTCGTGTAAGCTAAGTGGGTCCATTTTGTAGATGGGTTTTCAACCGTTTCTTCATATTCCTTATGGTTTGGCTGAAACAATTCCCGAAAAAACATTATTTTGTTCTTGAACACATTTCCAAATCTTATATGTTGTTGCTCATAAATTATTTGCAAGAATCCAATATTATTTTTGGATTAATTATATTGAACGTATTTAGATAATAAAATCAAGCGATGATCAGATCCATACCAAATAAAAGATAATATAAAATAAAAATAAAAAAATTAATAACCTAAAAAATTGTGAATAAAACAAAATCTACAAATATAAAATTAAAATGAATTTAAACTAACTATAAGTTCTAAACAAACATTGTTTATATTTTCCATTCAAATATGATCTTAAAATTCTAGAA
>SNQJ01S0264653.1:0-12027 GCA_010110895.2 Picea sitchensis
AAATGAAATATTGCAGTAATAACAAAAAAAAAATAATGAAATTTTTGAAATTTAGTTGTTGTAGTCATAAGTTTTTAGTGTATTTAATATTTACCTGCTGAGGCAAAGTGGGTGCCTTTCCACGATCACCCTCTCCATCTATTCGATTTAAGTTGTAATCGATCAACAACTCTTCACCTGGAACTATTGTTTTTGTTGCACATACAAATATACGATTTCCTTCACGTGCCTTAAAAATATGCAATTCGGTTTCTTAGTTGTTTCCATTGGTCATGTACTATTTATAAAGCCCACAATGTTTCCAGTAGCTTTTGGCCTTCCATCAATATACATAGTTGCCCCTTTATTTTGATTGTTATCTAGTAGTTGTATATAATTTGCGGTAACTCCGTATCTCCGCATACTTTGCATATATCGGACCAACATCAACCAGTGATTGTATTTGTATAATGGTCTGACATACTCCATCAATTCAGTTACAGTGCCATAGTCGACCTTTATGCCATCCATGGAAAATAAACCCAATCCATGTAAGGACAAAGGAGCAATGCGATACATCCTCCCACCGATGAAGAAATCTGTGTCCACTTTAGGTAGCTCCTTAGGTGCCCATCGTTGCACTAGATGTTTATACCTCAAGGAAACTCAATTTCGCCTATGCTCTCAGCATCATAATTACATGACCCTCTGTTGGCAATAAAAAATTGCATGCGGGTACAAAATATTTTCCTTACCTTTTCCAACCTAGTTGATCTAGAACCGGTAGATCTAATACAACATGTCTCACTTTCAACCTCTCTTACTATATCTTGATCATCACTCAAGGAAGATAGATCCGACAGATACCTATTTGGTGGTACCTACACTCGTTAAAACAAGAAGATAAGTTATCATGCCAATATACGTTTTTGGTACCAACACAGCCAATCCATGTAAGGACAAAGGAGCAATGCGATACATCCTCCCAATCGATGAAGAAATCAGGTCCACTTTAGGTAGCTCTTTAGGTGCCCATCGTTGCATTAGATGTTTATACCTCAAGGAAACTCAATTTCGCCTATGCTCTCAACATCATAATTACATTGACCTCTCATAAATAAAAAATTGTGCATGCGTACAAAATATTTTCCTAATTTTTCCAACCTAGTTGATCTGTGGAACTCCCAGAGATTCTATTTGCCAACATGTCTCACTTTTCAACTCCTCTTACTATATCTTGATCATCACCTGAGGAAGATAGATCCGAACGATACCTATTTGGTGGTACCTACACTCATAAAACAAGAAGCATAAGTTATCATGCCAATATACTTTTGGTACCTCAACATTTGCATATAGTTGCATTTAGTTGCATAAAGTTGAAATTCCACCAATCACATAGTTGTATTAAAGTTGAAATTGCCACACCTAGTTGCATATAGCTGCAATATAGTTTGCATAAGTTGCATAAGTTGCAATATAATGTATTAAGTTATATATTGCATGTTGCAATAAAGCGCGAAATGCATAAGTTCCATAAAGTTGCTTAAGTTAGTATAAGTTGCATGTTGCATATACTATTATACTATATTTGCATATAGTTTTATATGAAATTGTTGCAATATGGTTGCATATATTTGCAATATATAGTTGTATATAGTTTCATAAGTTGCATATAGTTGCATAAGTTCCAATATAGTACCAACATAGTTGCATATATTTTCATATAGTTGCATACAAATTTTTTTTCAATATAGTTGCATATAGTTCATCCATCATATAGTTGCATATAGTTGTACAGTTGCATACAAGCTAACAAGTTCCATAAAGTTGCTTAAGTTGCATGTTGCATGTTGCATAGTTTGTATATAGTTTGCATACAAAATTGCTGCAATATAGTTGTACAGAAGGTAACATAGTTGCATAAGTTGAAATATACTCATAAGCTGCATATAGTTGCATGTTGCAATATAGTTGCATAAGATGCACATAAGAAGGCATTTTGACCACTCACCAATATTTGAGAATATAGTTGCAAAATAGATGCTGCTGTACATAGTTGCATTTGAACCATCGGCATGCTTTTCACAAAAAGGGACTATGTCCCAAACATATTTTTGGCTCATTGGCCATTAACAATGTCTCAAACCACCACATCTATCCTATTTAATAAACTATGGTGCTTGGATGGGATATGGAAGTCAATCAAGAGAAATTCTATATGTGATAATCTATATGTGAGACATCAAGAGAAATTCTTATACAACCATTTATGGAAAAAAATCAATGAAGGTTTTGTAACAATGACTCAATATGCTTGAGGATCCACCTGTCATCCTCACAACAAGGTGAAGTGGCATGAAGACATTAACGTGTAATGGATTCCTTGAGCATGGTTTTTTACAGCCTGTAAAGGGGATGTGAAACCTTGTAGTAGATAAATTGGAAGAATTGTAATTATTATAACTATATGTGAGACATCAAGAGAAATTTGTATACAACCATTTATGGAAACACTGAATGAAGGTTTTGTAAAAAACCCAATTAGGCTTTGAACATCCATGTGTCAGTCCTACACAAGGAAGCAACACGAAGACATCGGGAAGAATGATTCTTTGAGAATGGTTTTAACTTGTAAAGGCGGCGAAAACCTTGTAGTATAGAACTTGAAGGAATTGGAATTGATGGATAATCTAAATGTGATATATCAAGAGAAATTCATATGCAATATTTGATGGACAACAATACAATGAAGGTATTGTAACAAAGACTCACTAGGATTGAATTCATAGTGGAATCCATAGTGACAATAGTGTTGTATAGGATAAGTCAACTAAGAGAGGGGGTGAATCGGGCTGTATTAAATTTCTTTCATTTTATAAGAAGATTACTTATTAATCAATAAATTATGCCTTTAACATTTAACTTGCAGAAATACATTTAACCAATAAATATACAATCGCATAAATGAAACATTGACATAGTGATTTTTCATTAGGAAAACCAAAATGGAAAAAACCTCCTCCTTTCTTATGAATGAAAGGCAAGATCCAAATCCTTTTTACATTCTTATTTTATCTAATCTACAACCCAGATGAGGCTGCTACCCTTTCTTCAAAGACTCACCTAATGGAAGTTAACTCCCGAGATGTACAAGCACCAATTTGTACAGGAGACTTTTACAGTATTCCCTTGCTCCTTCCTACCACCCTGGAATCCTTCTATCACTAAGAACCTGCAAAACAACTCTTTATCTTCTCTCGAAAAGGATTCATCATTCAAGTCCTCTCTGCTTATATAATCATATCAAAATCCATTATTCTCCCCTTGATCTTTGCTATATCTTCATCATTTCTTCTCATCATTCCCCGATGATTGTATTTTGTTTTATATTCATTTACATAAACAAATTTTACCTTAGAGCTACAGCTGTACCATTAATTCCATACACACCACTGCCACACAGTCACTACCACGCTCTTCTCTTTATCTTCTACAACCCCTTCGATTAACCCTCAAATCCCTAGAACAACGCTTCAACAAATGAAACGCCAACCATCCAAGAACCATTATTCAGTTCTATTAACCGAATCATAGTCAATTAATCCCTCAAGAGAAACAAGAGCTTCGACATTAGGATTTCCAAGTATCCAACACCATTGGATTACAAGCACAAGGTCTGATGTTGATTTCGCCATTTCACATTTCGGTATTTTGGCATTCATGTGGTGAGGAGTCTCGACACTCCAAGTTGCAATCCCTAAAATGGAGCGATCAATGGTTCATAAAACTTCATAATCTGATCCCTTCTTTTCTAAATCGAATCCATTGACGAGATTTCAACATTTTTCCCTTCGAGTCATCGCGACTCCAACATTATAAAATTCATGATTGCTAAAATCGGCGATCTGACGATTCACATACAACTCCAATCGAGATGGATGCTCGACAAGATTTTGAGTTTTCCTTCAGCATTTGAGACTCACAATATTCCTTTCGACATTTCTCAGAAGTTCGAGACTGTGATGGTGGAGTTTCTTCTTGTTATGTAAACCCCAAAATAGAAAGTTCTGATGTGGCGTAACTCATTTCATCGCCACACGGATTGACATGTGTCGAATAACAACCACATGTCACTCTGATTTGTGACTTACATGTTCTTTAAATGTTGAATCAACTTGATACTTGTCATTATTGCACCATTGTGCCACGCATAGGTTCCTTAGTTACCGGGACGCGGTTTCGTTGATGTGTCTGCTTCGTAATTTTGGGGTCCGCTACTTCAAAGGTTAAAGTTTCTTTGATCTTTGATTTCCAGTCTGCTAAACTCTGAAATTGAGTCTTTGTTGATGTTCATCTTTTCGCAGATTTCATGATTTCATCATTCTTTTCATGAGTGTCTCACACCTCCAACTCCCCGGGTATCCCGAACTATGAAATGGAGATTCCTTTGATCTTTGATTTCCTTGGCCTCGCTAGAAATCCAAAATGGATTCTTTGTTGATGCTCTGATCTTTTGAATTTCACAATTTCATCATTCTGTCGAGTGCCCTGACACCTCTGCAATTTCTAAGATTCAAACTCAAATGGAGATTAAGTCGTTGTTTTTCATTTCACGATTTTCTACCGCGAGTTGCTTCCTTGACTCTCTCCAACTCCCCTAAGACATCCAAAATTAATGGAGTTGACGCTTCTGATCTTTCCATGCGATCATCGCTGCACCGATTGTCTTGCCACTTTCTCTGTTCGTCATCGTCGGGATGAGATTTCCATCAATTACAAACAAAGAATACCTTATGTCTTCTTGTACAATATGCCAACAAATAGTATCCGAATGATGGATGTTTTCTTATATAATAAATACATTCTAGTTCTATGTAGATAAGTGGAGTTAGTAGAAGATTCAAACAAGGAATCTAGTGAATAATTTGACCTAAATGGGCTAGATTTGACAAAAAACCAATAGTCCTTGTGAATGAGTTCTTCCCTTGTCTTCATCACCTTTTAAGGCATCCCCTTTATAAGTGAGACTGCGACTTTCAAAAAAATGCTTCACTATAAGGTGGAACCAATCTCCCTCATTTCCAACTTCGACTACCCCCGATGGTGCATCTTCCTTCTTCATGAATTGTTTACTATCTTTCCAATGTCCAATGGTGTTGCACCTAAAGTGCCATGTGTGTAACAATTGGACCCAAGGTACCCAAGAGCACAAGACAAGGGTGTACCTAACAAGTGTGTACAATGGATGCATGCTTGAAAGATATGTTCTCAATGGATGTGCACCCAATGGTAGAAGAGATAAATGGTTGAGACAAATGGTAGAAGTACCTTTAGAATATGTGTGTGTGCATGCACACCATCACACTATGGTCTAGAGGAAATTCAAAGTAGTTTCCATAATGATGACCCAAGTTCAATTCATGGTGAGCCCCCTCCACACCTAGATTCTTGTCGCGTCTTTGTTGTGAGCTCCCTCCGTTCCTAGATGCTTTTGTTTCCTTGTTGTGAGTCTCCACACTCCAGATGCTTTGTTTCTCATAGGAGGTTTGTTCAACAATTCCTTGATTCCTTTACCCCTTTAGTAGAAACTCTTGAGTAGTTTTTAAAACATTTATTATCTCATCATAAGTTCATTTTGAAATATCTACAAATGTGACTATTTCTAAAGCTCTATATCATTATCTCTACTTATCAAGAGAATTTGTCTTAGGAGAGTTTTTATCAATTGAGCAATCGATAGATCTCTTTTATCCAAAGTGAAATATCTTAACATAGTCCTCTAATGATTTGTCCTTTTCTAAGTCATTTGGAATAATACTTAATCTCTTGATTAGTCTCCATATTTTCAATATTCATTTTGTTATAAAAGATTCTTCATATAGTTTCCAATGTCTAAACATTATGTATATCTAGACCATGAACCATTTGAGGGATATTTCCTTCAAAGTAGAGGGGAAAATTCTTAGTTCGGCATAATTATTATATTCATAAGTGTTGCAAAGGGATTCAAATTCAAGGATAAAAGTGTCTAGGACCTCGATGATCATTCTATGAAATTGGGGAAGAGCTGCTAGATTTATTTTTTCATTCTTACTAGTTTCCCTATCCCCAAATTCTTCAACACTTTCTTCAAATATTCATTTTGGACTATATTCAATGGTTATTAACTTTAGCACTACTCCTATGGGGATTTTTTCTTCTCATAGAACAATCAAGGATCGGGTCATGTGTGAGTTGTAAACCATTATGGTTAGGGATCTTCAATTTTGAAACCGATTATGAGCCTAGTGCTAAGGGATGATTAGAGCATTTTAAAGGGATGAATTAGCATTTCATCAAACATTCTATCAAACATATCATCAAACATTCTATCAATAATTTCATCAAACAATTATCATGCACACTCAAGATATAGGAGAAAGAAGTCAAATCATATTTATCCTCCCGTGCACCCTCCTCTGCATGTGCCCTCAAAACCGTGTGCCCTCCTTTGAAAATCCATTTGCCTCCTCCCATGCTTTCTCCTCCCTTTCCTCCTCCTTCTCCTCGGCCTTCCTCTCCCTTTCGTGTTCAAACTATCCTCCTTCCTTTCATCCTCCAAACCATGGGACTGGTGGTGGTGGCTGTTTGTGGCTCTGTATGCAGTGGTGGACTGCGGTGCCAAATATGTGGACTGTGGTGGTGAGTGTGTGTGCACCGGCTTCTTCACAGTGTATAGTGGTCGCTTTTTGGAAATTATATGTTTTTTTTTTTTGTTTCATTTTTTGTTTTTATCTTATGTTGTTTTGATTTTAGTTTTGATTTTTTATTTTTATATTATATATTATATATATATATTATATATATTATATATATTTGTATATATATTATATATAATATATATATTATATTATATATGTTTCAGACTATAACTCTTCCAAACTTTTCCATCTAAATCATTGGGGGCCCACCGTGAAGAGAGAATAAAGAGAAGGATGAGGGTTTTCCAAACATCAGCTCAGTGCCCATAGAAATATGTCTTAGGTGTCCTCCGTCATACAAGAGACACCTCGATATAATCCTAATAGAATGGCCACTAAGATACCTCTTCATAGATACATGAAACATGTTACATTTCCTTCAATATGCAATGAAATGGTCATGGAATATTCATTATTTAAAGAGCTAGAGTCTCAATCAAACCTCTAGTCCCAACCTTGGCATTATCCACTCTAAAGAGTGTGTTTGTTGCTAAATATCACTTGACCATATCCGACAGAAAGGATTTTAATCCCCTAATTGGTTAAGGAAATTTATCCCTATAAAAATGAACCTCAAAGTCATAAAACTTAGTCTCAGATTCAAAATTAATGAAGAAACAAGCCAATAGTAAAGTAGGTTTCCACACTAATTCATTGGCTTGTTTTTCTTTTATTAATGAAGAAAATATGAACAAATGGGATTGTTTCAATAAATTAGATATGGATTCCAGCTGGTGTCATCCCTATATGTTTTGCTATAGAGGGCCTTTTCTATCCACTTTGTTGTAAAGTCAAACATCAAATACTTCATGGGACTCACCTCTCTGAACCAAAGATAGGGCAGTTGATTAGTGAAAATTTCCTAGATGACTCCTTTCCCACCACTCAAGGAGAACCCTCGTGGATACACATGGTTGAGTGTTTTGATACTTGAGAGGTACAATGTAGTACCGGTTGTTGTATGAGCACAGCAGGAGGATATTTTAGGTTTTACGATGTTGACAATGTGATGCACGAGGGTAGGAAGAGCACTCAAGTTTTTACTAAATTGATCTGAATTATTTCAGTTCACAGAAGCAAATCATCGTTGGTGGTATGGAATGAAACAATTATATATACAAAGATCAACTAATGCTTCCACATTATGCTCCCAATGGAAATCTCTTCTTTGAGTTTGAAAAATATTCATTGAGAAGTTATACATGAAAGGGTCCGCCGACTCTTCTATATTAGGAGATATAATAAAATTGATTGATTAAAAATATAAATGCATAAGTATCGTATCCGACAAACCCTTCCTTTTTTCTGACCTAGTGATATACCATTCCATGAGACAAAGAGTTGCTTGAATGGAACAATTGTCATTAGATAAAGGTTGATTGGAACAATTATATCAAGAAGAATTAAGTGACACTTCCACATTATGCCCAAGTGAAAGCCTCTTTTATGAGTTTGAAAATGATTCATTGAAAATTTATACAAGGAAGAGTTGATAAAGCCTTGTAGACTAGGTCAAATAAGGGAAAATGATTAATTAAAAAGATAGAATGTGAAAGGGGCAATCAACCCCTCTTTATTATTACCCTAAAAGGAGTCGGCATTTCCCAATTTAGATGGAGATTTGATCAGAATGAAAACAATTATATATATACAAGCAATCAACTCGACTTTCCATTATGCTCTCAATGCAAATCTCTTCTTTGAGTTTGAAAGGCTTCATTGAGAAGTTATACAAGGAAGTGTCAAAAAACTCTTCTATTTCTAAGAGATATAAAAATTGATTAATTAAAATATAAATGCATAAGTGGTGGTCATTCCTTCCTTATTCTTCATCTAAAGAGGTACTATTCTAGGATACTAAGAGTTGACTGAAATGGAACAATTCTCTATAAAATGGTTTGTCTACACTTCCACATTATTCCCCCAACAAATACCTCTATATTATTAATTTTAAAATGATCGCTGAAATTTATATAAGGAATGGTTGACCCATTCTTCCAAACTAGCTCAAATAACAATAAGGATTAATTAAAAATATGAATGCAAAAAGGAGTTCCTAACCCTTTTTATTCCTCCCCTAAATACCAACTAAAGAAAAATGACAGCTTAACTAGAAGGAACAATTATTCATAGAAGGGTCAATGACCTTCCACATTATTCCCCTCTGTGGAAAAATTCTTCCATGAATTTAAAAGGATTCAATTAATGAAGGATCATCCTCAAATTTCTTTGAACCTTCTAAACTAGGTTAAACAATGACAAATGATGAATTAAAATATGAATGAAAAAGGGCGCTTGACCCTTACTTATTCTTCCCTAAAGATATACCATTTTAAAAAATGGAGAGTGGAATAGAATGTCCATCCAAGTTTCAAATAATGCCCCAAACCGCAAACCTCTTATGGGGGTTTCACTAGTTAGGCAATTCTATACTATGTGAGTTCATATCGGGGGGTTTAAAATTCTAAAAACATGAAAAACAATATATTTCCCAAGATATAGGGGTCAGAGGATATTTTAATATATTTAAAACATACGGATATTAGAGAAGGATTAGAATTAGGTATGTGCCAATTATAATTAGGTATCATTAGGTCTAAATTAGGTTAAATTAAAATAACAAAACATTTTTTCATAATCCTCATCCAGATTTTATAAGAGTTATGGCATGTCAACATATTATAGGTAGAAGAAAAAAAGGTATTAAAATGTCACATAAATAATGTACACCTATGATAGCCATGGGACATAGGTGGTTTTCTAATTTGAAAGGTGTAATGGAAAAGTGGTTCCACAAAAAGATTTTGGGAGGAATAATTTAATATCTAGTAAAATGAGTGGTATTATTTAATATACCATGAACACACACAAGTTATCTCATAGGTTCACTAAGTGAACCCCCATGAAATTCTTCTATGATTTTGGAAATGTTATTGAAAAATTATAAATTAAAGGATTGATCAACATTTCCACAATATTCCCCTCAACGGAAATCAATTATATGATATATAATGAGTTAGTACTTGTATTTCTAAAACATACAATAACTAGATTAATTAATATAACACTTCATACAATTATGTCAAATATATTACCACTAGTAATATTGATGCAAATAAATAAGTGTACATGTCGTAACAAAGTCACTATGTGTTTGCATTTCCATCTCTTCTAATAGAAAGAAGGGTGTTTTTACATTGATGAATATGCTAATTTCTCGATGGGATACACACACATGAAGACATAAATGGAACTTATAGGAGGTCAACAACTCAAATTAAGAAAAAAGACATATTTTCACTGCCACAGATGGTGAAAACTTATGGATGTGAGATCACAATTTCTTCATCTCATATCTAATTCATGAATTTTTTGACATACAAAATCTTCATGGATCCACACTTTTTGGGAAATAACCACAAGATAATTGGTATCAAGGATGCCACTACTTCAAATTCCAACTTTTGACGACACACCAATCATGCAATATATGTTGATAATGAGAGGGGGGGGTGAATCAAGACAAGTACAATTTAAAACCATTTTCAACTTATACGAAACCATTCAACTATATTCAATGATAAATGAACAATAGTATAAGAGTTACACTCAATACACCACAATACACCATGCACAATATATGAGAAATAATCAATGGCTATTGTTTTAGGGAAGTAATGACTCCAAAGGTAGCTATAGCTTCCAAATGTAAGGAGGGATAAACCTCCAAGAGGAAGATACAATCCTCCAATATCAAGATATATTTGAACTTTCCATCCTTAGTTCCCCTTCCTTCCACCCAAGAATATATATGAGATAATAAAATTTTCATTAAATCATCAACATCAACCACCATAACATAACCGATAATGCTTTCTCTCGAGACTTCTTCACTGCAGAATTCTCCAATTCTGGGAGTACTCTGATCCTATATATAATAATACTCAATGTATTCTCTAAAACTCCTCCACTTTCACTCCTTGAATCCTCCTCAAAAAGAGGTTATAGAAAGAATGGTAGACTTTTTTCAATTCTCCGGGTCTATTCAAGAGGAACTTGCACGCACCCCAAGGCCAATAATTAACATCCGTTCTAAAACTCACACACAAGAAACTACAGTCCAGATATTTCCACTAAATTTTCCCACTTCATTGGGATTCTCGATGAAGAAGTTATGATTGTTTTACCTCGAACACTTGTTTATTGACTAGCTTCAGACCTGGTCACAAACCCTATTCCTCCACGAGTGTATCTCCATAATTATAGCTTAATAAAGATTCAAATTTTTACTGTAGAGGTACCTTGATATGTATTCTCAATAACATAGCGATTTCACCATCTGAATCATTTCATTCTATAAAAAATTTATAGCAAAAATGGTAAGATGAGATGGAAATAACATTACCTTAGACATCACCAAAAGACTCTTCCTCCCTTCAAACTGTTCTTTCTTCTTATTTCCTCCAAATTCGACTCGTGTGATCAAAATGAATGCATGATTTTTATTTATACCATTCATGTCACTTCCTTTTTAACATTAGGGCCTAATCTCGACATCTCTCTATTTTGTAATTCTTTTTTCTTTAATTATCTTCGTATTCATGTACTTCCTTTTTCAATTCACTTTGTCATCTTCGTACCCATTTCTCCTAACCATGAGGGATCCACGCGGACATGCTCACATACCACTAGAAACAACATGATGCATACTATCCATCCATGGGTGTTTTATCTACATGTGCATTTTCCTTCATGTCCAAATACCTTCATCAATATTGCGGTCCAAAACCCATGACTAGGGTTGACATCAATGACAACAACCAATCTTCAAACAATATAAATCCTTGATTGATAAGGGAGGGGAAAAATATTGGCATCCGGCCATGATAACTTATTGGGAGAATTGGTCATGCCTTTTATGATCAATGAGCACTCAAGCAATAATGTTTAGCCATCCACCATGTAGGATATAAACAACAACATTGATATACAACCCAAACATGCATTCATGAAACCTACTTGAGGGATAATGTCCACATTATAGGGGATCATTATGTTGGACCTATATATAAAAATTCCATAGATGAATTTCCTAGTACAATTTCTTTGTAAAATTTGTATAAGATATTTGGAGAATGATAGTTTTGAGAATGATAATGATGAATTGATGATAGACATAACTACATCGTTGGTATGATTAGGCACAGTTGCACAAATCTCCTCTTGGTTTCGAGAATAGTTCATTCTCTACTAAACAGGGGCAACCACGTGAAGGTGGAAGCTCTAATTATGCCCCCCCCCCCCC
>SNQJ01S0264655.1:0-12027 GCA_010110895.2 Picea sitchensis
GCTTATTTTAATCTCTTTACAGAGCACTCAATGACAATCACAATAATGAAGGGAAGTAAGCAATAGAACATTCAACATCATTCACACATATGAGATATATAGAGACAAACATTTCATGAGGAAACCCATAAAGGGTAAAAACCTCTTCTTCTTTATATGATAAGTAATCTTTGCATTCTTTACATTATCATACATATGAGCTCCAACTCATTGTGAGGCTACAACCTTTATTTTGCAAGCTGCAACTTGCTGAGAGCACCAACTCTCTGTTTTCTCTAGCACCTACTAGAAGGAAGCACCAACTCCCTGGTTTCTCTAGCACCCATTAGAAGGAAGCACCAACTCCCTGGTTTCTCTAGCACCCACTAGAAGGAAGAAACAACTCCCTAGGTGTTCCAGCACCAACTAGATGGAAGCTCCAACTTCCAGTCACACAGGCACTAACATATATAACAGAGAACAACAGTTCTCCCTTGCACCCCCCTGCCACCTTGGTTTTTCTGGCTGCAACCAGATGGAAGCTACAACTCCATGTGTTCAAGCACCCACTTGAACCTCTGAGGACAATAGTCCTCCCTAGCACCTCCCTACCACCCTAGTATATAAATATTTTCTACTGAAACTTATTACAGTGATATAATGTTCATCAATGGCTTACCAGTCTCATCATTGTTCTTCTACACTGCTCTTCTCTACCTACATCAGTATCTTCCTGCACACATGCCTTTCGCTTTCTGTTCTTTTTCCTTTTATGCTCTGTGCGCCATATCCATTCTATGCACCATTCCTCTTCTATGTATTTCAGCTGCTGCACACTGCCTCCTTCTACATGCTTGAAACACTCTCAACAACACCCGATCTCTTCTCTGTTCTGCGTATTTATACTGTCTGTGCACCTTCTTCATCCTCCATGCATAGTAACTCTGCATCCTCTTCACCATGCCACGGTTCTCCTCTTTGGATTGTTCACTCCCACTCCACTCTTCCTCTGCTTCACTCGCTTGAGCATAAACACACTCTCATTGTTCTACATGTTCTCCTCGTGTCAAGTCTTCTTCCTGATCATCATCGCAATTCCTCAACTTTTCTGGCGGTTATACCCATGCATTCATCATCACTGGGTGTTATGTTGAGATTCCTTAGCCTCTCTAGTAGTCGAGACTCTTTGTCTTATCTATCATAGTTGAACTCATCCTCTCTGTTGCAGTTACAGGCTTCAACGCTCTTCCATCTATCAATCGCCTCTATCAATAGTCTTATTCCACTGGCAGATGCCTTGAGACTCTTTAGCTTCTCTAGCAAACACCCTGAAGTCTCTTCAAGTCCTTTGATGGAAACCATCAGTCGTTTCTAGAAGTTACACTATGAACCTATTGAGCCTTGTTCCTTTTGCACCTTTCACCTTTCCTTTCACATGTGGCCTCACGTGGTGACCATAGCCTACACCAAAAGGTGTTTTCGCATTTCGGCATTTTGCATGTCGCGAATTCCTATTGCGGGGCATCTTGACTCTCCAAGTCATGATCTCGGAAATGGATCTTGGTTGCACTAGGTCCTTCCTCCATCTTCCACAGATGTGACCACTGGTTGTGACCACAGCCTTATTCGAAACTTCATTTCGCAATTTCGCGTTTCGTGAATTTGTTGCGAGTCACTCTGACTCTTCCAACTCCCGATCATGAAATGGAGCCTTGCAACTTGCAATCTCCTTCCTTCACATGGCCACAATTGTGACCAAGCATTTATCCATAAAGTTCTTTGGTGATTTCTCATTTTGGCATTCCTACCTTTCGACATTCTTGTGGAGATGTATCTCGACACTCCAACTCCCGGTATCTGAAACCTACACCAAAAGGTGTTTTTCGCATTCCGGCATTCCGGTATTTCAGTATTCCTATGGTGAAGTGTTTCGACACTCCAACTCTCGGTATCTAAAACCTGCACAAAAGGTTGTTTTTCAAGTTTCGACATTCTGGTATTTCGGTATTCCTATGGTGAAGTGTTTCGACACTCCAACTCCCAGTATCCGAAAATCCAAAATGGAGTCAGATCAACGGTTTGGTATTTCGGCGTTTCGCATTTCACAACTTCGGGACTGTTGTGATGAAGAGTCTCGACTCTTGACTCCTCCAACTCCCGGTATCCGAAACTCGAAAATGGAGTGGTTTCACATTTCGTGATTTCATCATTCGTCTTTGTTGATGTGCCTGTTCCAGGATTTCGGCGTTTCTCATTTCACAACTTCGAGACTCCTGTGATGAAGAGTCTCGAAGCTTGACTCCTCCAACTCTCGGTATCTGAAAAATTGAAATGGAGTTTACGCTTCTGATATTTCCATGCCATCATCGTTGTTGATCTTCCTTGCCTGCCTGTTTTCCATCAAATGAACAAGCACACTCTTGCACTCTACGTGCACCTCTGCACTATCTCTTCTAGTCTTCACAAGCTTTCTCTGCTGCGTCTCCCCAAAATAATTCTAGTGCCCGCCTGGCACATTGTACCTGTACTCAATCCATCATCGCTATTGTACTTAGCATCAATGACAAGCATATGCTTCCTGTAAAACATGCCAACATTCTGATTATTGTCTCAGAAAAATAGTACCGTAAAGTAATATCTCATACCAAATTTTTTATCCTCTTCACGATTCATCCAGAAAAAGAATAGAAGGAAACTGTGACTACTATAGCCTTGGCCCAAGAACTTTCTATCCAATATAAGTATGTCAAAAATATTATAGAATATAAAAAAAAATTATTCTTTCTTCACCTACGAGGGTGCCTTTGCACTACCTAGTCAAGAAAACTTATAACAAATCCCTTCATATCTCTATTGGCCACAACCCTTTTCAAGTGTGCTTGGGGTTACAACCATTATCCCCCATTGATATAGATACTCATGTAGCATATTCACCAACAGAGTCCTTCCCTACTGAGACCAAGTCAAATCATGCATCTATATTGTTGGATAGTTGGTTTGGACAATTAGTTGTCATTTATCTCAACCCTTAGATATTGATTTCAACCCTTGGAGATGTCCAGAGATGTTCGACAATTTATTGACACTTGTATGATCGAGATTGAGTGTGAGTTAGTTGGATGTATTTTGATGTAGTCTACATGTATCCCTGGAAGTGTGGTTATGGGACCCAAAGTTTATTAAGGAATATGGACATGAAATACATCAAAATTATAGGCAATACTATCATAGATGGATATTACTCATCGTGTCATTTCTAGTGATATGTGTAACTCCACGTGGTTCCTCACGATTAAGGAGATATGGCCTTGTAAAGTTGGAATCCCCACAGAGTGGTCAATAAGCCCCTAGTTGGTTACATGTCTTGGTGAAAGGGTAAAATGGTTGTAACAAGAAACCCCTAAAACAAGGAAATAGGTTACCTAACACAAGTATAAATACACCTCAAAGAGTCTATAATTGATACACACACTTACAATTGAACATACATATTATGATTGCTATGGTCTAGTATTGTGATATTTTGGCTAGTTTGTGATGACATTTTTCTAATATTGCAAAGGAAGGTAGAAGGTGAAAGTCTTGGAGTTGAAGCAAGACGAAAACCCTAGTTTCTTAGGTATCCACGAGTTACAGGTCAGCAGGGCATGGATATACATGGGTTGTAGTGGAGGAAAGCATGGATATCCATGGGTTGTAGAAGAGAAAGTCATTTATATATAAAAAGGGCTTGTGAAAGGTTGTGAAGGGATGTTGGTACTGGGTTGTTGAGGATTGTGGAAGAGTTACAGGTAAGTATTACAGATTATCAGGTTAGCTATAGGATCAGAGGTGAGTTTTAAGAGTTACATTTCTGTGATTGTATTTTATGCTTGGTGATGGTATGGCACATGCTTGAGACACATGTATTGTTGATGTATGGTACATATTGGTAATCATATGATACATTGTTATTGGTACATTCTTGGTTGTTTGGTATCTGGTTTGGTATGCTACATTTTTATGAGTTTAGGCACATACTTGAGGCACATTATGTGAGGCATATTCTTGGTACATGTATGAAGTGCATGTCTTGGTGATGTTGGTACATGGTTGAGGTACACTACTGATAGTACTTGCTTGATACATCCTATGGTACATGGTGTATGGCATGGATAGTATGGTTAAGAGTGATATGGTATATGGTTGAGATACATGGTATTAATGTACATGGTTGATGTGCATGGTCGACACATGATATGGTATTGGTGTTGATGGAAAATTTATGATGTAAATGGTTGATGCATGGTATGGTACATGATTGGTACTTGGTATACATGGTTGATGGTTGAGGCATATGGTACAGGTTGAGGTGCATGATTGATGCATGGTTTGGTATAGGTGTTGGTGTATGGTTGATTCACTTGTTGTGATACATGTTGTGGTACATGGTTGATGCTTGGTGTGGTATAGACTGATGGTTTGGTACATCCTATGGTACATGGTTGAGACACATACCCTGTGATGGCATGTTGGTGAGCTTGGTACATGCTTTGTAGAGGCATGTATTGGTGATGTTGGACATCCAGTTGAGAGGTTTCCTTGGTGTATGATCCATGTGAGAGGATTCGATTGAGTATCGGTGATAGTAATAGGTTGGACATGTTTATGTGACAGTGACATTGACAGTAACACTGGCAGTGATTGTGGTAGTGACAGTTGGTATACACTTATATTCCAGGGTGGAAATATGGGGAAAGTAAAGGGACTTGTATCCTCCTTTTGGTTGGAGATGGAAAATCATGGAGCTGTAGCTTCCTTTAGTTTGGAGCCTAAAAATCAGGGGGTTGTAGCCTCCTTCTAGTTGGAGCCAGAGAATTCAGGGAGTTACAACTTCCTTCAGGTTGGATCCTG
Source organism: Picea sitchensis (assembly GCA_010110895.2). NCBI lineage: Eukaryota > Viridiplantae > Streptophyta > Pinopsida > Pinales > Pinaceae > Picea > Picea sitchensis. The sequence continues at coordinate 4,873 of SNQJ01S0264655.1, forward strand.
AGAGTAGTGGGTTGTATCCTCCTTCCAATGGCAACTGGAGAATTTGTAAGTTGGTTATTCCTATGAATGAATTATTTATATATATAAGAAATAATTATGTGGTTTTCTCCCATTGGGGTATCCACGTAAATATTGGTGTACTGTGTATTTGATGTGATGTTATTTATGATTATATTCCCATGATATATTGAATATACATTGATGATATACTTTTTAACATTGTTGTTAAAGTGAAAGAATATATATTGTGGTTAAAAGTGGCATAAAGTGATGATATTGATTCACCCCCCTCCCTCAGTATTCCAACAATTGGTATCAGATCTGATTCCTTCATGAAACAATTTAACCACTAAAAGGTAGATCATGGAGTACAATATGAATGGAGCACCAATGTTCAATGTTCAAAAGGATCTGAAGTATGAATTTTGGAGTTGCAGGATGAAGGTATTTTTATAGGCATCAGGATATGATGTTTGGAAATCAGTTTTATAGGATACAATGCTACAAAGAAACCAAATATTGCAGCCAAGAAGGAATTGAAAAGGAACAACAAAATAGAAATGAATTTTATCTTCGAAGGATTACCTAATTCAGTAAACGAAAAAGTGTGACAGTTTTCATTAGCTAAAGAAATTTGGGATAAGTGACCTAATCTCTACTTTGAGGAATCCTCCATCACAAAGCCATACAATGATAAAGAAGATGTAGGTATAGAACAAGAATAAATATTCTCATTATGTCAGACAGATTCAAAAGAAGAAGAGTGTGAAATCAACAAAACTGAGTTATTTTTCTTTACTTGTGAAGAGCGTAAACATCTTGAAATTGAATGCCATTATTTGAAGAATTCTCAAGAAAGTTCTGAAGAATTTGAACAGGTCATCATGAAACTAAAATCTTATCTAGAAGAATCTAGAAAGATTGAAGAAAAATTCAAAATTCATATGGAAGAGAAGGAGTGTTTGGAAACTGAAAGAAATGAAGAAGAAAAGAGAGAGAAGATATTGACATATCATCTTAAGGAAAGAAATGATGACTTAAATAATCTTGAAGAATAATTTGATCAAGAAGAGAAAAGACTTGAAAAATAAATCATCTCCTTGAATATCCAACTTGAAGAAGCAAAGCAAACAAAAGAAGTCATGAAGATTCAAATGATGAAGAAAGAAAAATAGATTGAGAATATTGAAGAAGAATTTTTCACATTGAAGTAAAATCGTCAAGCTCAACAAAAACATTGAAGAGACAGAAACATCTACATCAACAGTAGAGAATGAGGAGAAGCATTCCAAGGTGCCAGAAAATAAAAATGAAGAAAAGAGTAAGATTTATGTAGAAGTACTCAAATGAAGGAATCATGGTCAGAAAGAATCAAAGAAGAATAGTAGAGATACATATTCAAAAATACCTACAACGTTCAGGAAGAAAATAATATTCAACCATAAGGAAGATATCCACATAAGAGAATATCATGATCATCCAAGGCAGGAATTCAAAAAGACTACACAACAAAGAAGATCATCCACTCCCAGGTATGTAAATTTATTTTATGGTCATTGTTTTTATTGTACTAACTTTGGACATAAGGTTGGAGATTGTAGGGCTTATGAAAGAAATGTTCAAAAATAAAAATCTTATGTGGCCCCACATGATATTGAATGTTACAAATGTCATATCTATGGACACATAACCTGTTATTGTAGAATCATGATGGATACTTATTTGAGAAAGAACACTAATATTATATATAATAAGGTGTGGAAAAGAAAACAAGACCTGGTAAAGGAAGATCAAATGAATGAAGGAAACCCATAAGTCATACTCTCAAGATTGGAAATAGTACAAGATGAAGACAAATCTACAAGGAAAAAGAAATATGTCATATATAGGAAGGTTGGGAGAAGAAATGAATAAAACAGGTGAATAAATACCAAGTCCCAAAGATCGCACAATTTGCAGTAGTGCGGTAAAGAAAAAAAGATGAGGTGAATAAAGAATAGGTTCAAGAGATTGTACTTTCAAGAATTGTAGTACAAGATCAATCCACAAGAAGAAAGGAAGAAGTAAGAGTTAGGAAAGATGACTCCAAAAATGAAGAGGAAGATTACTCTGCATCAGAGTGGGTATTTTTTTGAGCCATATGGCTTGGATACTCCCAATTAATATGTATGTTGAATAGGGGGAGTCCATGCAGTAGATATTATGGATTAGAGAACCACTTTTCAAGCAGTATGAAGTGTTTGCAGAGACAAATCCAATGTAGTCAGATAACATAAGTACAAAATAATAGATTGATTGGTTGAGAAGTAGTGTTCCCATATAGGTATCAATTGACAAAAAAACGTTTATGATTCTATTGCACATATGTATTCAGATTGGGATATTTTTAGTATAGGTTGTTCCATACATGGAGATTTTGATGAGAATATAGATTAGATCAGTGGACATATTTTGATAAACATGAACATGTGATGATCAACTGTAATACATTCAAGAGAAGTCTTCAGAGTGGTACAATGATAAATGGGTCAAAATTATGGAATGTTCAGTAGCAGGGTTATGAACAATTTGTGACATATGGATAGAGATGGATTCGTCAGAAGCTTAACAGGTACATAGAGCATGGGTCAAAGAAGATGCATAACAATGGATTTACAATTGGAATCAGTGTAATCCATTGGGATAATAAAGGAAAGTAGTGAAAATCACACTAGAACAGGGAAACATAAACCATAAGTAGAAGTTGTATCATCAGAAGGACATTTCTAATGTACCCAATCATCCCCAGGTTGGGCACACTACCTCAAGAAATCAGTTCCAAACTGATTTTTAATTTATGATACCATTTAATTAATAAATAAGAATGAAAGAACACCATAACATCACATGTGATAATCAATATTCATTCTACAAGGTAAAATAAATAAGCAATATTCCATGCACAATAATAACCAACAAGCATGCATATTATAAATACGAACTTCAGAGACAATAATTAATACACATCATAAATAAATATATAAGAGGAGAAACACATGATAGAGAGCACTTATCGTAATAAAAAACATTCATCAACTAGCTATAGACCAAGGACGTTCCACCCAACCATAAACATTGTTGTTCCAAGTCTCAACAACAATGCCATCCCTGAGCCAAAGCTATGAATCCAAACGGACGGTTCCAGGGTGTCACTCGGATTCCCAAACTAGTCAACACTTAAGCTCACATAGGTTCCTCAACACACAAAAATCCAAAGTACACCAACTCTCTTCTCTCCATCCTGCACAACCAAAGAGAATGGACCCCCTTCTCTTCCATGCAATCCCTTAAGATGTACACATACTTATAGGGATCCAATGCATCTGGTCAAGAATCTCCATGTTGGGACTCTGAGGACTCACAACTGTGAATAAAATTTAGTACATTCCAATGCATCTTAGGCATGCAACAATTAATTCATGGATGGAATACCCCAATAGTCACTATAGCCAACCAAGAATGGCTTCTCTCCTAGTAATTTTTGTTTCCTTTTCCTCACCAAGATCAAGGATGAATGAGAAATAATAATGAGTGGATGTGTGAATGGAGAGAATAGAATGAAGAGTATGAACAATAAACAATGAATGAACCCCCCAATAGCCCAAAGATGGGTTTATATATTTACTTGAAAATCAAGAACCACATGTCCTTTCCCCAACAAGCACATGTAACCACTTCTCCCCATTAAAACAATTATGGGTAAACAAAATATGATAAAATGGCATATTCCATTTATATCCCTCTCTCATGGAATCATACCCCCTATAACTCTTATCCTTGCTTGTCTAGAAAACAATGATGTATTTTATTGTTAATAGTGATCAAAACATTACATTTCCTAGGCACACTAGCCTCTTTAATGTTTTGGGAACTCCAATCTTTCACCAAATAAACAAAATACATTATTTAATATGGGGGATCAAAACTGGGGTATTACATTCCCCTCCACCTTATTTTTGCACTATCCTCAATGCATATACAAAACATAAATAAAAATTTCAAAATTTATTCAAACATTCATGGGTACTCTACCCGCATGGCATCTCCATTCTTCCAAGTAGCATATTTAGGACCGTAGTAGGTCCAATGAACTTTTACCAACTCTATAACTCGATTCCAGAGCATTTTGAACTTTTTGTCCAATATGCACAGGGTGGACCTGAAATTCCCCCTCTAGCTCTACCTGAATCAAATGCCAATCAATAACATGGTTAGGATCATATACATACTTTTTCAACAAAGTGACATGGAATACATTATGCACATTCATGGAAGTAGGCAATGCAAGCATGTATGCAACTAGTCCTATTATGTCCAAGATTTCAAATGGACCACAACATCTAGCTGCTATCTTTGTACAACTACCCAACTTCAATGAGCTCTTCTTGAGCTTATATTTTAAAATAACATGCTCCCCCACTTTAAATTCTCTAGTTTTCCTTCTCTTATTTGCATAACTTTTATGTCTATCTTAAGATACCTTTAAATTATGCTTAATACTAACCATCTAGTCTATTGGCCCAAGTACTACTCTATCTATTGGTTTGTCCCAACTCACTAGAGTATTGCATTTTCTACCATACAATTCTTCAAATTGGCTCATATTCAATGAAGATTGATACCCATTATTGTAGGAAAACGTAACCAAATGAAAGTAATCTTCCCACTTAGATGGTTTATCCATCACATACATTCTCAACATGTCCTCAATCACTTGTTTGAATCTCTCTGTATTCCCATATGACTATGGATGGTGTTGACACTCAGAACTGAAATGGGTTGCGGAAAATCAATCCCGAGGCAACCTCGAACCACTTTGGATTAGAAGCTTCCCCTTCCAACCTGAGAGGGATCTCTCGAACAATGTCACAATATGATTTTGAATAAGCGTGAAAAAGGTGGGCAGATTTATGGGTAAATGATGGTCTTGGATTTTTGGAGTTTGGGGGTTAAACCAGGGAAATGGTCCATTGGGCATGGAGTCAAATGAAAACCGAAGAAAAGAGACAATAGCAGAGATCAAATAACTTGCGGAAAGTGAGGCAAAGTAAGTCTATCTTTCAGCGCTTTGATAAATCATGATGCGGTAGCGGAAATAAAAAGGAAAGGCTGATGTAGCAGAGAATATATGCAGAATTCCGGAAATGCAGATTGGTCTTACACCCTCTAATAGTTGGTGCAGAGGAAAGACAATAAACAAATACAGAAAACCATAATCCATTCGTTATAGTAGTGGTCGTACTAAAGTATAACGAAGCACATCAGTGAGAGGAAAATGAAATGAAACGCAGTTGTGAAGAAATAAGGAAGAAATAACATTATGAAAATGATAACGCATCAACTGTGAGTAAGGAGCATATCAAATGAATTAAAAACTAATTTAACAAAGATGAAAAAGAGGAAAACATGTTGAAGGAATCAACTGTGATGAATCTCACAGTCTCAAGAAAAAAATCATCTTTATTATTTCATTCTGGTTTACAAAATAACTCAGCCATACAATGGAACCCCTCCTCACAGAGGTTTGCCCTCAGCGCTCCACTCATGCGCCCAATCGCCTCCTCGCCCCTTTTTTTCTATTACGTCTAACCATTATTTAACTACCCTCACCCGCAATACATTACATAACTCATATTTCTGCGTTTACAAAAAATAATCTAAAAGAAATATGAAAGGCTTCATCTTCTTGGGCTCTGCGGCTGGCAGATGCTTCACCAATTTCGTTGAATCGTTATTAATCATTTGACAGTTGGACAGGGATTTCTGCGTGTAATCCATGTGTTTGGTTTTTCTTTTAACGCCGGGTGTCATCTTGCTTGTTATTATTTGAACGTGTTCTAATAAAAATAAAGTAGCTCAACCAACAAACACTGAAATCGACAACTCCGCGAGTAATTTACAAGTTATTGTTCTGCTGAATCGGATCGCAATTGTGAAAACTGTCGCATACTCATCCTTTATTTCCCTCCTAAAAATCATTAGATGTGAAGACTGTTTGAGTTTGGCAGGCCAGACTGGACTGTACCGAGAAGAGACACCCAATAATGAGAGGCCATGCGTTTGCCAATGAACAATAATATTTGTCCTACAGATAGTCCATCTATGTCTAGCGACACCATGATATATCCAAGTGTGTTGGCCAAACGTATCAATGGATTTCTTTGTGGTTCCTCAATATGAACGTCTGTCATTTAGAGATACATAATGTTTACGACCATTGAAATGATCATCTTCTTCATCCATGCTCCACAATACATCTGAATAACGATGCAAGTAAACCTCGCTGTCTGAAAAGGCCTCCGGGGAAGCTACCATATAGGAAGAAGATGGTAAAATTGTGTCATTTTGAGTGGTGCCATCTGCACAGTACTCGAAAGAATATAGCGGACTTGCAAGTGAACCCATGGGAAAGTTGTAAGGTGAGTTGTTCTCAAACACTTGGTTCTCCCAATCTTTCAAATATTGTTGCGAAGCTGCGCCTGGTTTCCCATCATCATTGGTTTGAGAAGGACCATGTCGAGTTTCCCCCTGCAATACATACTCATCATTTACTTCGTGAATGGGAATTACTTGTGGCGGAATATCATCTTGCAGATATTGGGTTTTGCTTATCTGAACCGCTGCATCTTCAGTACTTGGTGTCAGAAAGCTATTCGAAGGCTCTGCACCATCATGGTCGGGCAGTCTTTGAGATGAAGTTGGACGGTAGTGAGAGCGCAGTGAACATTCAAAATGTACTCTGTTGTCAACATTCTTGCCGCCTGTTTCTCTCTCTGTCACCTTTTTTCTGTACGAATTAGTCGGTTCCATGAATCTTTTTCCTTCGCTTCGAATGGTGGGATTCGCACTACCTCCTATCACATTCTATGCAAGGTACTTGTTAAGAACCAAACATCAATATAGCATAGAAAAACCTCAGGAAAAGTACTCAACGCCTTGAAAAAGAGACAATTTTAGATAATAAGCCTCTTCAAGGGGGAAACCTTCTTTTACCCCACTTAAATGTTCAAGTACAAGATGATTCAAAATGAAAATGTCTCCTTGGTATATATAGGAGACTAGGAGGTTTAATGGCCTAAAGACGACATAAATAAAATAACATTACTAATCTAAATT
>SNQJ01S0264657.1:0-12027 GCA_010110895.2 Picea sitchensis
CCAGACTGTAGATGTTTTATTTTCCATTATAATTAATACTATTCAGTTCCAGTTGTAATACATAAATATATATATACGATCGGATTTCAGTCATATGGTTCTTATAGATAGTTTTACTCAGTAGATACGATTACATTGTGAGGCTTTGTCCTACAGTTCTTTATCTCATCATACCAGGAATCCAATCTACATGAATATTTTCTAGAATGTTAACCAAATGTATACTTTCAGCTACTGTAACCAATGAAAATAGCATTTGTCCCGAAACCAAATTCAACAGAGATGATCCATTCAGAATTAATCTAGAGGTCTTTTGATCGGACATTAAGTTCAACAACATTCAACCAGATTTTCATCCATAGCAAAACCTCGATGCATAATTTACAAATTCATTCAATTAGACATCTAATTAATCAACATACATCCAAAGGAGAGGTAGAATAACATATCTAAATAATTTCGTGGGAATACAAAGGGAACAACCACGTTCCTCCCAACCGTAGAATAGGGAATCCAAAATCACTTGTCCTATTCACAACCTAGCATGACCATGAATCCATGAGGGATAACTCAAAAATCCTCCGCAGTAATGTCGTTCCACTCAAAAAATCTTCTCCTTGCCTCACACTCAGCAAGTAGTGTTCATAAAAGCAAGCAATCAATGATATTTTCCCCCAACATACTAGGAAACATCCTTCCTCCTCACATATGCTATATATTCAAACAATGTTTTTGCCTAGGTCTTTTCTCTCCCTTGGGAATTTTCGAAGCTTTCCAAAACCCTGATTTTTAGGGGCTTCCAATGACCAAATTCTTGATTTTCCACTTGTAACAATCATCCCTTAGGTAGTTCCAACATGTTCCCCACTCATGGATTCATGGTCAACTCATTTTAACATGGTTGTTCCATTTGTCCTCATGCAATAATTATAAAATATTTTGTTTTCATAGAAGTGTCATAGTCAAATAGTTAGTTGGGTCAAATCAGATCTCTTCCACATATTCATAATCATTAATTACAATTTAATAAATTCGAAATTTGGAATTTCCATAAATGGAAAAAAAATTCCAAATTCGAATTTACCAAAAACGGAATAATTTTCCTAACAAATTTAAAATTCAAAAATAATTTATATTTGGGGATGTCAGATCCTTTCCCCCTTCAATAAAACATTGTCCTCAGTGTTCTTTATTTTCTTGGAACGAGATTGGATGAGATTTCCACAAATCTCCCTCCAACTCCCAAGTGACCTCCTCGGGACTAAAGTGCTTCCATTGCACCTTTACCTGAGTGACGACTTTGTTCTGAAGTGCTATTTCTCTCCAGTCTAGAATGCGCAGGGGTTCCGCCTGAAACTCTCCTTCTGGTTCCACACCAAGTTCCAATCGATCATGTGAGTAGGGTCATGAACATAATTTTTCAACAAAGAAACATGAAATACATTATGAATTTTTAGATTAGTTGGAAGTGCAAGTTGGTACGCTACGGGTCTAATTTGAGCTAGTATTTCGAAAGGCCCACAAAGCCTGGGTGCCAAATTGGCGCAATTACCTAGATTTAGTGAAATCTTCCAGGCTTTGACTTTTAAGTAAACATGGTCTCCCACTTGAAACTCCAAGTGTCTTCTTTTCTAGTCCGCATAACCTTTCTGTTTGTCTTGTGTCTCCTTTAAGTTTTGTTGTACCTTTCTTACCGTACTTTCCATTTATTGGAGAATCTTTGGTCCAACCAAGATTCTATCAACCGGGTCATCCCATCTAATTCGTGTCGTACACTTTCTGCCATACAGTACTTCGGAGGGGCTCAATTTAGCCAAAGTTTGGTACCCATTGTTATATGCAAATTCTACCAAGTGTAGGTAGCCTTCCCACCTGCTTGGTTTTGTTCTTACGTACATGTAGAGAATATCCTCTATGATTTGGTTTGTCCTTTTGGTCTGTCCATCCGTTTTTGGATGATAATTCATACTGTAATAAATTCCAGCGATATGGTCTCCCATTTCCATTTTGGTACTAGTAATGGTTGTAATAGGCTGGTTGGATGTTGGTGTTTAGCCTTTACCTGCTGACAATCTTGGCACATAGCCAAGTACTCTGCTATTTCGGCCTTCATATTAGGCCAATAAAATAATTTCCTAAGTGTTGTTATCCTTTTTTGGTATCCTGGATGACCAGAATATGGTTTCTTATGCACTTCATCCAAAATTGTTATCTTTAACTCTGTCGAATCTCGTATGTAAAGTCTATTTTAAAATCGTAATAGTCCATTTTTATTGATACTCAGATATGGTTTGTCTAAGTTTGTTGTAGTGTTTTGTAATTCTTTCACTAACTTAGTGTAATTTTCATCGTTAATACCTGGCATACTTATTCTCTGTTCCAAATCACTTTCTGCCCTACTAACATTTATTTCAAATAACCCATGGACTCTTCCTCTTAAAGCATATGCTACCTTATTTTCCTTACCCTTGATATGTCTTTCCTCAAAGTCGAATTCGCTCAGGAAGGCTAGCCACCTTGCTTGCCTTGCATTAAGATCTAGTTGGCTAAACAAATATTTCACACCGCTATTATCCATCAATAATAAAAACTTTATGCCCATTATGTAGTGTCGCCACATTTGTTAATGCGTGTATTACTTCTGCCAATTCTAAGTCACGAGTGACATAGTTTCGGTCATGTTCCTTCGATTTCTGAGATTCATAACAAATAACGTGTCCTTATTGAGTTAGGACACCACCTAGTCCTTCTTTACTCACATCAACATGGACTGTGAATTATTTATCTGGGTCTGCTACCTTTAAAATGGGTACGGTTGTTGATAATTCCTTCAACTTATTGAAACTGTCTTGACACTTATGTGACCAGTTAAACTTGGTCCCTTTCTTTTGTAATGATGTGATAGGGTAGGCTATTTCGGAAAACCCCTCTATAAATATGCGATAATATCTGGTGATTCCCATGAATGACCAGATATCCACTACATCCTTAGGTACCAGCCATTCCATGATGGCTCTTATTTTCTCAGGGTCGACTGCAATGCCTTCTATAGAAATTACATCTCCTAGGTATTGTATTTTCTTTTGATAAAAATCACACTTATCGAATTTAACGTATAGTTTGTTCTTCCTCAAAGTTTTCAGAACTATTCTTAAGTGTTCTTTGTATTCTTCTTTTGTTTTAGAATATACCAGAATGTCGTCAATAAATACCAATATGAATTTGTCCAAATACTGACTAAAAATACTGTTCATTAAACACATAAACGTGGCTGGTGTGTTAGTAAGTCTGAAAGGTATAACTACAAATTCGTAATTTCTGTATCTTGTTTGAAAAACTGTTTTGCTAATGTCCTCATATTTTTTCCTAACTTGGTGATATCTAGATCGTAAATCCAACTTTGAAAATATCTTTGCCCCACCTACTTGATCAAATAGATCATTTATCCTAGGCAAGGGGTACTTGTTCTTAAAAATCATTTTGTTCAATTGTCTATAATCAATACATAGTCTTAGAGTACCATCTTTATTATTCACAAAGATGACTAGTCCTCCCCAAGGTGATACACTTGGTCTTATATACGCTTTGTCCAACAATTCCTGTAGCTGAATTTTTTAGTTCTGTTAATTCCAACAAACTCATTTGGTAAGGTGATTTAGAGATAGGGGCTGAACTAGGTAGCAGTTCTATAGAAAAGTCTATTTCCCTTCTAGGAAGTAATTTAGGTATTTCATCAACAAACACATCTATGAATTCACGTAGAACAACAAAGTCTTTTAAGTTGGGATTATCTTATTTTTATAACAGGTTTGTTATTTGGATGGCGTAAACTTGACAACCCTTTCTCATGCATTTCTTGAATTGCATTGTTGTGACTTGTCTAACTGATATGTATTGTGGTATACCTTGGGTTGTTCTAGTAGTGTCATAATCGTCTTTCTACTTAAGTGTCTTTGCATAAAAATCTAGTACTTCTTTGCGCTTTTCCAACCAATCCATTCTGATAATCACATCATAAGATCCTAGTGGTAGAATGTTTAGATTTGTTCTTATGTTTTGACCATCTAAACTAAACTCAAAATCATAAATAATGTCAACCACTTTCCTTTTAGTTCTTGTTGCTAGTTGTACCAGCCATGATTTTGCATGTTTCATTTTATTAAGTTTATTTGACTCTACCACACCAGGAGTGATACAACATAACGTAGCTCTAGGATAAATTAAAATACAAATTCGAGTGTTATAGATTTTACCTTCGATTTCCACCACAGAGGACTAGTGGCCAGCTTGCCGACCATCTACGACCGCATTGATTCGATGCAAGCTTATGTCTACATCACCCACCATCGAAGCTTTATGAAAATTATGAACAAAAGTTATGTTTGCTGAATTAAAACATGGGCATTTCCTCCTCAGATGAGGTTCTCCACATTCCCAACATTTTAACGGTTCCCAGGGGCTGTCCCCAAACTTGTTTGTTCCCAGGTTTACCAGTTTTCCGCCTCCTTGTGTGCTTTGACGGTCTGAGTGAAAATATTTCCTTGGAAAGTGTTTTGCTTCATTTTGATAAGGGTCTGGTTGATATCCATTCCTCCACTGGTTCAATCAGTCTTGTTTCTTATCCTTCCAAGATTTGGGAAATTTTGTTCGTTGTTTGTATTGATCATAACACATTCAATATTTTATGAATACTTCACTTAGGGACTTGGGATTATCAAACTCAATTATGTCCTTATAAGACTGTGGTAAACAACTTAGGAACCGTTGGATTTTTACTTTATCCTCCCAGATATAAGGTACAAACCTTAGTAATTCCAAGAATTTATTTATCAGATCTTCCATAGACATTTGACCAAGTCATAACTCATATATTTATTTCGTTTTTATTTCATAGTAGCTTTCAGATAGGTAATGTTTCTTAAAGTATTTCTTAAATTCATACCATTCCATGTCATTCTCCTTTAGGCCCTTGGCCAATTTCAGATCTTGTCACCAAATGTTGGCTTTTCCCTTTAGATTATAAATGGCCATTTTGACCTTCATATTGTTGGAATAGTTATATATCTGGAAATATTTCTTCTTGATCCTGCTGTGCTTTCTTCAGTTTCTCATTGTCGGCATTAAAAACCTACATCTCAACAATGAGATTCCTCATCATTTCAAAAACTTCAGTAGGCGATCTTCTGTCATTATTTTGTCTTGGTTCTTCGGGATGCCTTTATTCAGGATTTCCATCAAGTTTGATTTCTGCGTCATCTTGGGCTGCCATGATTAACACGAAACAGAAAACGGTTTTCTATTTGTAACAATTTTTTTTTATTAGTTTTACATAAACATAAATATGTACTAAGTAATTAATGTGGCCCTGTTCAAGGTCCAAGCGTTGTCTCCTTTGCTATGATACCATATGTAATGTACCTCAAATTTGTCATAATTTATTTTTTTTCCTATGAGGCATTAATCTCCAATTTCATTCTCATATGATTATTGAATAAGAAAAAGGTCTTCGTTAAGGTGAAAAACTTTGGACATGTCTTGACTCTGTCCTACCACATGATTCCATCCACATAACCTGTCTAACTTACTTGATAAGGAAAATCAATGGTTAAATCTCCAAAATTACTTATCTAACCACATGCATCTATGTGACAGGTTAAACTTAGGACTTGTATTTCCTAGTCTCTCTTACAAGAGGTTTCCAAAGGTTGCGTGAAATACTAATGAGTCTGTTCATTCGAGGGGATGAAATTTTTTCTTAACATATATACATATATATAAGACCATGGGTTAGATCCTATAATCACACTTGAAGGTAAGTGTCTTGGCAGTAATGCATTTAGCATTAGCGGTCATGGTTTCGATTATAGATGGAAATTTCTTTATGAAATATCTTAGGTTAGGGATATTCTCCTTCCCTTGCTCAGCAAAGTTTTGACTAATGAGAACTTGTGTTGTTTTCGACTTAACCAAACGAACTACCAAAGAACCTTCTCTTGAACTATAGGTTAACAAAATGAAACATTTATTGTGCACTAGGGATAACTTGTCGAGTCTCAGGCATTCATTTACTTCACGAATTAAATCTTGATGTCAGGGGCTGGGTTACTATCAAGAGGGAGTTTAAGACTCTGTATCTATTGCTTTAATGGTGTACCTGTGTGTGCGAGTTACGAAGTTCTTACCTGACCTTTCACCCATTTTAGTCACGCCAACTCTGCCTCATCACATGGTTAGACCATCCTTTGTACCCTCAACATTTAACTGAGTAGGTAAGGTTCCTACTAGGGTTTTTATGTGTTTACGATGTTCATTGTGGGATTCTTCGAACGACTCTGTATATTTCTTCTTTAGAAGAAGGGCTGTCAAAAATGGAGGTTCGATTAACCGGTGAACAGCCAGTGTGATTCTACATTTCCTGGGAATTTTTTAACATCTTACCCTAGACAACAAGAGGTGGATCTTTGAGAACACATTTTGTTTGTAACTTTTGTTGTACATTATTCTTTACGCTCAAACAAATCTTACTAATGTTCTTCTGTAAGTATTTTTGGTCATCTCAGTGTCCTTCGAAGGGTATCGTTTAGTTGTTCCTTCCTCAACCCTTTTGAGATAACGACATTCCCGAGAATTCATTTGTATCCTTGTCTGTATTGTAATTACTTAGGGTTTTGTAGCCTTCGGATAACATTATCCTTACAGACCATGATTTTGAGACTTGAAATTGAACTTCGTGAGATTGGGCAAGAGTTCTCATTCGGAATGGTGAGGTTCCGCTGTGTAATATTGTATTTTAACTTCGTTTCCTTGTACATGAATAAACCCCTACTTATATAGCTTATCAATTTCGGTTGGTTCCCTCGCATAGATTGAATTTTGGTATGTTTAAAGTATTTCTGGTTGGCGTCGATTAAAATATGATCTATGTGATTCTTGAACAACCCAATAGTGATATCCTACAGTATCAAACCCTTTGTTTATGGTGATTACAGTTTTTACCGTGGTCTATTTAAAGGAAGGGGTATCTTTGTATTACTAATATACGCAATTGGTTCTTGAAGGGTTAGACCCAACTAGTTAGGTATAGTCCTAGTTCTGTATGGAAATATTATACTGTATTTCACTCAGCATGCCTTGTACCATTTATGGATTAAAATGAAAACTTAATTACATTTTTTTAAAGATCGTAGCCTACTTTGTGAAGATTTCCTTCTTTTTGTTGTTTAATTCGTTTCAAGAATTGATATATAACACTAATGATGGGCCCTATTCATGAGAGGGTACCTATCAGGGAGTTAATGCACCATCCACCCTCATCTCGTGTGTCTGTCCAGACAGAAATCGATAAGGGGGAAAGAAAAACATGCAAGCCTATGAATCAAAAGTTGAGGATTATCCTGGAATACTTAGTTATTAACAATTATCATTATGTTGGTGTTTTATTACCTTTATTTTATATGATTACTGATATTCATAAATAATAAATCCTTCCAAGTTTCATCTGCGCAATGATTTTGGATGTCTCGTTCTCATATTCGGTGCAAAAGGTATTCGAGTTCCCTTGTGTAAACCTTTCAGGAGTCTGACCAGACACGGTTGCAAATTTAGATTTATAAATGTTCGGTATAGTTTCACTCTGTATCCTATAGTGATTAGAAAGCGGAAATTCCCAAATGTACTCTTAAAAACTATGGTCCGACTTCTATGAGTAATGACTGATTCGAAGATTTAACTATAGGGTTTCCCTAACTTACAATTTAATTACTATGTTTGTCATTTTAGATTGAAGCTTATGTTTCAAATATCTATGAAATTCGAACTCACAGTTATGCATTGGATTATAAAAAAAACTCTAAAGGTTTATAATGTGAAAATCGAATCATATTATATCTATAATTCTATATCGTTTTATTTCCTTTCGACATTCCTTGTGTTTACTACCAAAATGATTTGTCCTGGACTTGTAATAGTTAGACTGGATCTAACATTTGGTAGTTACAATGATCTGAGTTTAATAAGATTAAAGTAGAGTAAATATGTGATTCTGTGATTATATCCAGAGCGCTTATATATATATCTATCTATATATATATAAATATAAACCATTATGTCTGTACTTTGATTGTGTAAGGGGTTTCTATATAACTGGTAGGAGTCTGCATTTCAATTCCATGATATGTGTACAAAAATGTAAAAATACCATTTCGATATCGTCCACTGTAACGATCATCGAACAAAAAAATGCATGTATATGTTCCTTAATATTTCGTGGATCCTTAATAGAGTGGGTATTCATTCCAAATTGAGTCTTTTATTCTGTACAATTGGAAAGAAAGACTTAAATGTTCTATCAGCATATGATCTTATGACGTTTTTATATCTCCGAGTTTTGTTCTTTATGGAATCTTCTATTTTTGTATTATCTTATATCATAACATCGAAATTTGTTTATGAATAACTGAATTTGTACAGACTGAGGAAAAGGATATATTGATAATAGGAAGTACAGATTTAGTTATTTTTCTCATGTATCAAGTATATAAATTTTTCAGGCACAAGACTGTAGATGTTTTATTTTCCATTATAATTGATACTGTTCAGTACCAGCTGTAATACATACATACATACATACATACATATATATATATATATATATATATATATATGGTCCGATTTCATTCATATAGTGCTTATAGACAATTTTACTCGTCATACCAGGAATCCAATCTACAAGATTATTTTCTAGAATGTTAACCAAATATATCCTTTTAGCTAGTGTAACCAATGAAAACAACATTTGTCGAGAAACCAAATTCAAAAGAGATGATCCATTAAGAATTAATCTAGAGGTATTTTGATTAGACATTAAGTTCAACAACATTCAACCAGATTTTCATCCATACCACTACTTTGATGGAGAATTTACAAATTCATTCTATCAGACATCTAATTAATCAAAATACATCCAAAGGAGAGGTAGAATAGCATATCTGAACCAATTCACAGGAACACAAAGGGAACAACCATGTTCCCCCCAACCATAGAATAGGGCAACCAAAATAACTTGTCCTATTCACCCCCTAGCTTGACCAAGAATCCATGAGGGATAACTCATAACTCCTCCGCAGTAATGTCGTTCCACTCCATAAATCTTCTCCTTTCCTCACACTCAACAAGTAGTGTTCATAACAACAAGCCATCAATGATATTTTTCCCCAGCATACTAGGCAGTGTCCTGCCTCCTCACATATGCTATATATCCAAACAATATTTTTGCCTAGGTATTTTCCCTCCCTTGGGAATTTTTGCAGCTTTCCAAATCCCTGATTTCGAGGGGCTGCCAATGGCCAAATTCCTGATTTTCCACTTGTAAAAATCAATCGTGAGGTAGTTCCAACATGTTCCCTACTCATGGAGTCATGGTCAGCTGATTTTAACATGGTTGTTCCATTTGTCCTCTTGCAGTAATTAGAAAATATTATGTTTTCATACAAGTGTATAGTCAAATAGTTAGTTGGGTCAAATCAAATCTTTGCCCAACAGTCATAATCATTAATTACAATTTACCAAATTCGAAATTCGAAATTGCCATAAATGGCAAAAAAATTCCAAATTTGAATTTACCAAAAACGAAATAATTTTTCGAGCGAATTTCTACTTCATATTTATATTACCCAGTGATTTAAGGAACAACGAATTAATGGACTGCGATTTATTAATGGGTGGAAATAATGTTAATGGATAACAAATCTATTCATAATGATTTTAGTTGTATTGTGTAGCGATATGTTGGATAAGTATTGTATGCTAGTTTTTTTAGCCATCTATTTTTTACTGCAAATTACCCTTTTTTACTGCATTGACCACAAAAACATTTAACTGTCTTTAGCCAACATTTTTTAGACAACGACCTTGTTTTTACCCAACAATTTCAGACTGGAAATCAAGGTCTCGTGGGCTCTTTCCTTGAATTGGCACTTGTGTTGAAAACTTGGTGTGTCGCATGACTTGAATCTCGATGCTTGATGATTTATCTCTTCAAAAATGACACTTGGACTTCTCACAGATTGTTGGTCCCACAATTTTATCTTTATACTACATTCTTACATATGAATGATCGTGAATTTATACTGAGTGAAACTTCGTGGTATTGGTTGTTGAGAATATATTTTTGACATACTAGTCTATACTATGCCCACAAATTTATTTATATCGACGTATTCTTATTAAATGATACATCTGCATTTTTCTTTTGGATATGTCTAATTTTTCTATTAAATTATTAGTCTGCGATTTTTTTGGATTGTATGTGATTTTCTATATTTTTGGATGGATCTTTTACCTGCGTTTGGAATGGTGATACCTGTGTTTCTACCTGCTTTTTTATCTGCATTGGAATGGTGTTATACCTAAGTTTTTACCAGCAAATGTTATTGTGAGATACCTGTGTTTTTACCAAGGAATTTAATTGTGATATACCTGTAATATACCAACGAATTCCATGGTGATATACGAGCAAAATTCATTGTAATATACCAATGAATTTCATTTCGATTTACTAGAGAAATAATATCATGGTCACCTGTGTTTTTTTTGTGTTTTTGACAGCGAATCCTAGGTAGCGTCTTTAATATCATGGATACCTACATTCCTCTTATCTCTGTGATCATTTATTTATGTGCATAAACAACCCATAAATTTAACTCTTAATTTCCATTAAATAGTTACTGATATTGTTGGCATAGACATAGTTGTTTTTTACATTTGATAGCATTTTTATGATAGTTATTTATTAACAATGTTTCCATGAATTAAATGGCCACTACATCATATTTTTATCTTTGAGATTCACCAATATATTACCTGCCAGCATCATCATTTAATTTACTCTGCATTTTTCATGTACATTGGTTGTGTTTTAATACACTGACAACATTCTTAATATGTGGGTAAGCAATTTTATACATCCTGTGGCAGTGCATCCCTGTCATCTAGACAACTACATTTGTAGAAAACATTCTTTGGGTAATGTTAGACAACTATTTGGTATTATTTAGTGAGCCATGTTCGTAATATACCACAGCGATATGGTTGATTGACAATCACATCTTTTCCAAACTATTCACAGCAGTTACCCCAACATAGCGATATATTGAATTGATAAGTCACATAAATTTCAAATGTATTCGATGTACTGTAATGTGAATAATCTGTTACTCCAGTCACACTAAAACAAATATATTCAATGTATAGTTTTTGTTTTAAAAGATAGAGAAATTCTTATAAGGTAGAGATATACATTCAGATTCATTTAGCGAATTCTTAAGATAGCAATTTCATAAGATAGCGATATAGGTTTAGTTTTAAATAGCAATATAAGACAATGAATTCATATAGTTTCAGTTTTACCAGATAGTGATTTCAATTTTAAAGGAAAGCGATATATACTTATCAGATATTAGGATTGGAAATAGTTGCAAGGAATTAATTTTTTAATAATAATTATTTAATGTGTACAGATTGATTTGTTGCACAAGGAAATTATTGTGTTGTATGAATGTCATAGTAGTCTTGTTGACTTGTTGGTTGGGTGCTAGGGTTAGTCCTCGTGTGGTTAGATAGTTAATTTGATATCCTAGCGCATTGAATTCTATAACATCTGGCTCTGGCGCACTGAGCAAACTTATTCTTTGAGGACACTTGCTCACAAGTGATCTGGATTATTATGATATTAAAACATTTGTCTTTGATAATGATGCATCATGGGTAGATGAGATGTTGTTTTACTACATTGACATAGAGAGGTGCTATTGACTTGGTTTTTCTGAGTGTGCAGGGTTTTGGACCTTGAGGATGCAGAGGCATCGATGGAACCCCTTGGACTCTGGATTGAGTCAGGGAGTGTTCTATTTGGGTTTGATTGATTTACTGTGATATAAGTACATTTGAGATGATGATATGATGTGTACCTTTTCTGACATGATGCAAGATACCAGATATATAAAATATGTAGAACATAAATGAAATTCT
>SNQJ01S0264660.1:1657-12041 GCA_010110895.2 Picea sitchensis
TAGATCTCCAAGGTCCATGGGAGTATCTGGACCGTTGATTTTTCCACGTCCAGGGAGTCGTGGAAGAATGCACGGGTAGGAACCAATCTGAGCCATCAGATCTCAGCTGGAAAACCCGACAGCCGTTGGATCTGTCAGGAGTTACCTGAGCATTGAGACCCCAGTGTATAGGTATGAAAGCCCTGGAATAGATCTGAGTCGTCTGAATGACGGAGGCCACGTGTCGTAAGATTACCCATTTCGGGAAACCAGGAATCGCAGAATCGAGAATGACGAGAGTTCAGGATTTTCCATGGTGAAAACCCCGTAATAGATCTGAGCCGTCCGAATGACGGAGGCCACGTGTCGTAAGATTACCCATTTCGAGAAATTGGGAATCGCAGAATTGGGAATCTTGATGACGAGAGTTCAGGATTTTCCATGGTGAAAAGCCCAGAATAGATCTGAGCCATCCGAATGACGGAGGCCACATGTCATAAGATTACCCATTTCGGGAAATTGGGAATCGTGGAATTGGGAATCCTGATGACGAGAGTTCAGGATTTTCCATGGTGAAAACCCTGGAATAGATCTGAGTCATCTGAATGACGGAGACCACGTGTCGTAAGATTACCCATTTCGGGAAATCGAGAATCACGGAATCGGGAATCTTGATGACGAGAGTTCAGGATTTTCCATGGTAAAAACCCCAGAATAGATCTGATCCATCCGAATGACGGAGGCCACGTGTCGTAGGATTACCCATTTTGGGAAATCGGGAATCGTGGAATTGGGAATCCTGATGACGAGAGATTGGGACTTTCCATGGTGGAAATCCCGGGATAGATCTGGACCGACCAAATTTACAGAGGATACGTGTCGAAATATTAGCCACATTGGGAAACCGGGGATCAATAATTCGGGAGCCCCGTGATCGAGAGCTTGGACTCTCGTGATGATAAGTCCCGATGAAAGGACGAGATTCTTCTGGAGGATATTAGGGTCTGTAATGACCGTCATATGTGAGGAAGAGATGTCAGCTTTAAGCTAGGGCATGAATGTGCATTAAGGTAAGCAACGAACAGATCTGGACGACCATAGTCCACCCACCCAGATCTATGGCTGAGGTTTCATTCCAGAGCCCCTTTTTTGTTCTGCCTTTAGTGATGGGGGGGGTCTGGAATTGGACGTGCAACTCTCAAACGGTTGATATTAATTCACCTTGATCAATGGTGCTCAAGTGAATTCCGGACCCCCCTTGCCATTCTTCCTTTACTGAGGGAGGCGTGTGAAATGGGGCCCCCTCCTGTCATGTTGACTACCGTGTTTCATTTCCCCCTCTGCCACCTGTACTCCACTTAACCATGCGACGGGGCCTGTTCTCATTGGTTGTTCTCTAGCCCTGTTGGGATTTGTTCCTATTGGCCATTTGCTAACCCTGTAGGGATTTGTCCTTATTGGTCGGTTGCTAGCCCTGTCAGGGTTCGGCGGTTGCAGAGTCGAATGATTCGACATCACTGTAGTGCCGAGGCGTGAAATACAAAGAGGCACTGCGTTTATTTGAACTGTGATCATGACCCGCGATCACATGGGAATGAAGAGAGAGAAAGAGCTAGCTTGCGCTAGGCCTCCATAGGTAGGTCGGGGGTTCTGATTCTGCAGAAATCAATGAAAAACCTTTATTGAGGCGGTGGGTATGTGATAGTCCGATCCACACACAAGGGCAGGGTATCTAGCCCGAAATCAACTTGAGAGGATTCCACTCAACATTGTTGGTATACCTCCAAGTGACCCCCTTAATACGTGCAATCTCTACACCGATATCAACAAAGCAAGGTGAGTAACTCTATCAATATCAATGTGACCTCGGGTTTGACCCTTGTGTGAGAAGGGCTTCCCAGGACAAAACGTTGTAAATGGAATTTGACACTCCTTAACACAAGATGCTATTGTGTGTTTTGTGCTTTGGAGAGTGTATCTCTCTGCCTATTCCAAAGCTCTAGCCTAGCTAATTGTTAGTGTAATAGAGTCCTAGAAAAGAGTTACTAGTTAAATTTTTAAAATTGCGCAATATTTTTAAGGGTTGTTGTTACTCAAAGGAAACGAAGATGAAATCGATGTTGTGTGAGACTCTGACCCAACAATGCATAGATAGGAATGAAATATATCAATTTTTGTTCGATGAATCCTATGTACGGGAGGGAAAGAGAAATGTTCCGGAACAATCTTGAACTATGATATACAATCTTCTTTAAAATGCAATCTCAACGAATCATGTAACAATGACAATTCTCTATTTGTTCTATTTCAACAATTGATTTCCAATATTTGCAAAATGAAAATGCTTTTAAAAAGAAAAATGTTTTTTACTTTTCAAAAAGAATGACCATGGTGGTGAAACTAAGGAAAGCAAATAACTAATGAATAAGCAATAAACAAAACCCAAACCAATCTTTCAATGAAGACAAAAATGACAAGAAGAAAAGACTAATCTTTTCAATTGCATGAGAAAAATGATTTTCCATGTAACAAGCAAATGAGAAAGAAAAACAATCCCAACTTTCAAACCGATCACCGGCTCTTAACCAAACAAGTACTCAGATTCCAGGATCAGAGATTGTATCCTTGTTAAGAAAAGTCAAGAGAAGAGAGTTGAGAAAAAGACAGACAAGAAGAGCCTTTGATTTCTGAAGATTGATTGTGCACAAAATCCGAATTCAAGAAACAATCAACCAGCAGCCTAAGAAGTTATTTTCAGACACCTATACATATCTGGGCATCTGAGTATACAAAAGCCTTAATTCCAAAAAAAATTAAAAATGGGTTCGCAGGCTATCAATAATGTACAGTGCGAGAATGGAGCATTCTCGTAGGCTAGCTTCAAGAAGAGTGAGAGAATCTCGCAATGGAATTAAAGGCAGAGTGCAAACTCAAGGGGTTCTCACAGGCCACAGAGGGGTTCAGTGCGAGAAGGCCTAAAACTAGGCAAAATTTTGGAAAAAGACAAAAATTTTGAAGGGACTTCTGGACCCAAAGAGTCTGTCAGAGTTTCCTAAAGACTCAGAGATTGATAGAAATGAACAAAGGTAATGAAAGGGAAAATGTCCAAGGAAAAACACCAAAAACCACTAAAAAAATGGGTTGCATCCCCAACGGAGTCGCCAATTTTGTTATTAGACTAATCAGTAGGTGCGAACACTAATAGATCCACCTGTATCTAGAACAAAATAGGACAGGACATGACTCTTTCCGTAAGTTACGACCATTGAATTAGCTAGTAAGGAGGAACAAGTGACATACCTTTGTATCGCTTCCTTAGGTCTTTGTTTCTCCCACTTCGCTCTGGTGCTCTCGTGAGGTCAAGACCAAGACAACACAAACCAACCAAAGTGAAGATAGAAAAATGTATTCAATCTTCGACTTATGTGTATGATCAAGGAATTACACAATAAAGTAAGAATGACTTTATGGTAAAAGGACATGTCGTTGTATCATATTAATTGAAAGTAGAAGATACAACCTGATCACCTTGATGTCGCAAGATTCCTTTTGGTGGATCTTGGTTCCAACACACACACTTTCTCTATCCTTGCATTAAGAAGATCCAATTCCTCTTGATAGACCTACTAGAGTCTCCAAGCTTTTGTTCAAGCAGGGTTCTTCACACAATTCCTTCACCAATTCTTCAATTAATCTTGCTTAACCTTTTCCATGAGAATCCTTTCAATATATAGGAGAGGATGAGATGGTTACATGGATGAGAATGATCCCACCAAATAAAAGAAGCCAGTAAAATGACAAAAATACGAATTCCAATCCATTTTCTAGAAGATTCCCTTCTAGAACCCTAGAGACTTCTTCTCTTTTCCAAGTTCAAAAACAAGTTCGCACCCTGTGTATAGAGCAACCTGCGAGAAGTTCGCACCCTAGATGAAGGTGTCCTGCGAGAATGTGTCATTCTCGCACCCTAGGCCATATGTAGCCTGCAAACTCACTTTGAAAATATGTTTTCTGGAAGGAGATAAATGCCACTTTTCTCAGGAGAAAGTTCTTGTTGGGAACCTGAGTACACCATTGTTAATACATCATGAAGATGACCAAAATCATGTGTAACACCTGCTACACTTCATCGTTGATAGTGGTAGCCAGAAAAACCTCATCTCAGTAGAGGTCATCAAGCGACTGGAACTGCCAACAATGTCGCACCCACAACCGTACACCATTGGCTGGATCTGCCAAGGAAGCGATCTCTGCGTCAGTCAATAGTGCTTACTGTCGTACGACATCAAGCCCTTCAAAGATGAGGTATTATGTGATGTTTGTCCTCTTGAAATTTTAGATGTTCTTTTGGGCCAACCTTATTTATGTAAACATCATGTTGTATATGAATCTAGGCCTCGTAGTGTTATTATTACTTTGAACAAGAAATTGTACAGGATACCCAAGGCAGTCCCACCTAGTGCTATTTCCTTGATCTCTGCTAAGCAATGCAGGAAGGTCATCTCTCAGATGGGGAAGTTTATCTTCTTCATGATTCACTCACATAATAAGTGAAAGATCATAGCCACATCCAGGGTCTCTGTGGCCAATCTCTCCACACAGTAAAAGAAAGTAGATAATGTCGTGGAAGAATACTCAAACATCTTCTCCTCACCTACAGGGGTACCCCTGCACTGCCAGGTCAAGCACCCCATCGATCTGACCCCCGGTGCACCACTACCCAATGGGCCAGTTTATCGTCACTCTTTATTAGAGAAAGAGGAGATCAAGCGATAGATCAAAGAACTTCTCTAGAAGGGGCACATCCACCCCATCTCATCAACTTGTGGGAGCCCAATTGTGATGGTATAGAAGAAAGATGGAACCTAGTGACTCGGTATTGATTACCAGGCTCTGAATAAAATCACAGTCAGAGTCCAGTACTTGATTCCCTGAATTGATGAGCTCCTTGATCAACTCACGGGGGCCAAATACTTCAGTAAGATTGATCTGAAGTCTGGCTACCACCAGGTCCTGATAGAATAGACAGATGTATGGAAGACCATCTTGAAGTCAAAGGAAGGCCTTTTTGAATGGTTGGTCATGCCCTTTGGTTTGACAAATGCTCCAGCCACTTTCATGAGGATGATGGATGATATCCTATGAACATTCACCAATACTTTTTTAGTGGTGTATCTGGATGACATTCTAATTTATAGCAAGACTTGGGTCGAACACTTGCAACATATTTAGCAAGTTTTGCACACCCTACGATAGCACAAGCTATACTCCAACTTGGAAAAATGCTCCTTCGGCATGGATAGGTTCCATTACCTGGGATACATCATTGATCAACATGGCGTACATGTGGATCCAGCCAAGATCCAAGTCATCTGTAACTGGCCAGCCCCAACAACACTCACTGAGCTTCAAAGCTTCTTGGACCTTGCCAATTTCTTCCGCGGGTTCATGTTGCATTTCTCCCATATTGCATGGGCCCTTAGCCAAATAAACAGAGGTGGTGGTAAGGTGAAATTTGTGTGGGGTTGGTCCCAACAAAAAGCGTTCGATGATTTGAAGCAACGATTGTGCTCAGCCCCAGTACTTTCACTACCAGACCTGCAACATCCTTTTGAGATCGAGACAGATGCTTCAGACTATGCTGTGGGTTTCGTTCTCACTCAGCAAGACCACCCTTTGGCCTATCATAGTGAGACACTGTCAGATACTGTCCATAAGTGTTATAACCCTAAATTGCACCACACATGCTTACCTGGCATTAGACCAACTCATATCCCTTCTTTGCCAAAACTCTGTTGAACAACTCTTTGAAAATCCTCTTGTGTCAAGGCCCACGCGCCCTAACCCATTACTGCACGCGTGTGCACGCTGGTTGACTCACAACAGACCGCATGTACCTAACAAAGCACGAAAAAAAGAAATTTTTCGATGGAACAAAAAGCTATGGGTCAGTTAACTAAAACTCTCGGCCATGCATGGTCGAGGGTTCGTCCAAAACCCTAGCTCCTTCTAGCTTATAAAAGAAGGGGTAGGGGTACCATTTGGAAGAGGAAAAAATATAGTGAAGAAAATTTGCCCATTTACGTAATCCATTGTCCCAACCCTTTAGCCTTTCCTCATGCCAAAGGAGATTTAATGCAAATCAATTGAAGGAAAGAAGAAGAGGAGCCCAGGATCAGGTTCAAGGAGTGGTGGCCGGTCTCAGCTTTTTTGTAAGTTGATTCACTTTCAGTAATAAAAAGAATACTTTTCCCATCCCAATGCATGATTTGTCTATGATTTGATTGATTTATGCTTGATTTCTAACCCTTGAGTATAGAAGTAGCATGCATGCATAGTTTTTGTTTGTCTTGAGTGCAGGTCATTTGTCGAAGGAGCAGCACAAGCAAGTAATCGAAGAGCGACGAAGGATCTACATCGAACGCCGGTAATAAGGTTGGTGGTCCTTTTCCATGCATTTACTGTGAAAAAGGGGTTTAAATCTTGGGTTGTAGGTAAAAAAGTAGTTTCTATTCGGTCAAAATCTACATGCAAGTCTGACCCTAGTTTGCTAGTCCGTAGGGTGCTTTTCCCAACAACAGAATTGGCGACCATACTGGGGAGAATACTCTTTAGGGTTCCTGGATTTATTTAAGTTTTTGGGTAGTTTAAATATTAGGTTTTTGTTTTTCTTTGCCTGTCTTTTTCTATATGGTCTAAGCTAGCAGGGAGTCTGGTTCTCCATACCAGCTTTCCCTGAATTTTACTTGACTGTAGTTTTTGGGACACACAGAGGTACACGCGGCCTGCAGAAGGCATGCACGTGTGTACCCGCGCCCTATCCTCTTACAGCCCACGTGTGAATGCTAGCTGTAGAGATAACAGTAGCATGTAGGAGTTCAAAAAACCTTAGAGACAGTCCTCCTCTTCCCTATCAGAATTATACATTCTCAGGGGGTTTTCTGGAATCCTGTCTGAGACTTGTTAGTTCACAGTCCTATCTCAGATTGCTTTTTTCGCCTTATTATTCCTTGCATTATTTGTCTTTTCTGTTAGAAAGAGAATCTAATCCTTCAAGGGACCCTTGTTATCAATACAAGAGGACTCTTCCTGGTCTAGACTGCTTGTTTTCATATTTTTCCTTAGAATTTAGATATACATGCCGCTTGCACAAGGTCATCCCGTGTGTACACGCTTTCCGTCTCTGTTTAGCACGCGTGTTGTTTTAGTGACAGTAGCGTGCTTGAAAGTCTACTTTTTGTTCAGGGTGGGGCAGTATTCCCCTCCTTTGATAAGAAGTATTCCTCTCAGGTGTTTGAGTCTAGGTTTGAACAGTCAGTAGGTTAGGTCATCTTACCCTTAGCCTGCTTTTTCTCAGTTAATAGTTGACAAAAAAAAAAAAATTATGGTTTTTAGACAAGCGTGAGTCTTTGTTTTTTTTATTGCCATTGTGTGATTCTTTACTCTGATTCTTTGCGATCTGCGCTTTAAGACAAAATTTGTTTTCTTGGTTTTTTGCTTGTTGGTATTTTCCCGTTTTTGCTTTACTAGCACTTAAATAAAAAAAAATCTCTTTTCATTTTCTTCTTTGGTTGAAGAGTGTGTTTTTGCATCATTAACTAGGGAGAAGTGTTTTATTTTGTAAGTTTTTTGCAGTGCACTTAGATCATAAGTAGCTCATAGTCGAGCGAAATCCCTTTGAGTTTGTTGTATAAAATCTTAGAAAAAATAAAAAAACAAAAGGAAATATTTCTTTGTGAAAAGTTGTTGAAATTTTGCATTTAGTAAAAGTCTTTTGTTTCCATCTTTTTTCATTCATTTTTTCTTTCGTCTTTACACATCATCATTTTCACCCTCATACCCCTTGCCTTAAGAAAAATCCATAAAAGAAACGCTAATATTAAAATCTACTAGACTTTTATGTTTGTAGGGTTCACAAACTAGTTCAGGACTAGGGCCTTGAATTAGGTTGGAGAGGAAACTCTTCAAGGCCATTCAAAACCAAACATTAGAGTATGATATAGAGAGTTCCTAAGTCTAGTTTCATGGAAGTTATTCGGGACCCCCCTCTAACACAGGGGATAAACATGAGGTCGCATGCGGAAAGGTAGTGGAGATAACCCCTCCAAAGCCGGACCAATCGTAGTGGAGAACACATATCGAGGGATTTTTTTGGAATTTCATTGTTTGCATTTGCCATGGGGATTTGTGGGTCTCAAATCCATTCGAGGTCCTCAATTGTCTTCCGGACCATTTTCTCTCGATACCCTTGACAGGTTTCGGGCTTGATACCCTGCTCATTGTGGTCTACCCGAATTTCGACTGTACCCACCTGGTGACTATTCGCATGCTCGCAACCTAGTTGCCAATCTTTTTAGGGACATACACAGGTGACTGCGGGGGTATACCGCGGTACCTAGGACAGACATCGGGCCACGCTTTGCAGAGTATACCCGGAGGGTGCTTCTGTGTTCGAGTTGCACTTGCACCAGTAATTTTCTCTAGTGTTGGTTTTATCCAGGTGGATATCGGTGGCCACCCACCTTCTCCAACTGGCCCAAAACATGTTTCTGACAATTTTGGTAATTTACTATTTTTAGCAGTTTTTTCGGGTCGTGAACTTCCGGGGCCATTTTGAGGCCCTAAACGATGTTCTTTTGGGTATGTTTCTCTCTCAAAATAATAGGTATGATGTTATTTTGTCTCAAGCATTGTATTTCTCGGATATATCTTTCCAATGAGCTATCATACGCCTAAAATGGAGATCGTATGCAAAAGTTACGACCCCGGGAAGTTGATGCACCAACTTACCTAAACGGGGCCCACATGACTTTTGGTGCTTCATCTCCTAGGGTTAGGTTTTTGGATGTTTAGGAATTTTGGCATTCCTATTTATTGTAAAAAGGGCCTTCATAGCCTCATTGTAATCATCTTCTTGCGAATACGAGTAGCCGTCACATCTCTTCTCAGAGATATGCTGCCACCATTCTAGTGAGTCTTTCACTCTGTTTTTTTACAGTCTCTGTACATTTCTATGATTAATAGAAATCATGTATAACTGTATATATATGTTTATGGTTGCATCTCTGATACATTTATGTTATATTATTGAATATCTACAATATCTTTGTGCATTGCTTTATTATATCCCTGCTCTCATTTCATGCCGAAAATAATCCGGATCATGGTTGTTGTAACTGTTCTTCCAAATAGTTTAGTGATTGCTTGACTTATCTCTTAGGGGATTATTTTTAGCATGTGTTACTTTTGAACATTTAGAATACCTTAGCGTTTCTTGTATCTTCTCTCACAGTGGAGGATCCCAAGCTCCGTCGGTCACGAAGGCTTCTTGGCCTGCCGCCGGTTACACTGGAGCCACCCCCGCCACTGTTAAGGCGGAAGCTAGAATAACAAGGGTCTTTCGAAGCGACCGGGTTACAAACCTTTGTGCCTGAACAACTCCCGGAGGAATCAACCACCACTCTTAGCTCGGTTGAAACCCCAACCACTGATATCTGGACACCATTTATTGTACCAATCCACTTTCATGAACGCCAGACAGTGCCTCACACAACTATGGAAACAAACGTTGTTACTTCTTTTGGGAATTCTTCAATTCCCACCACAGTTTCTACCACAGGAGAATCATCTCCTAACTTACCATCGTCGGTCTGAGCCACCATGGTCTCATCCACAACTATGTCGCATAGTGGACCAAACCCGTCTATGGCGGCAGCCACAACCCCCTTCATACCTAGTACGACAGGCCCTTCGTTCTCATACGGTATGCCTAGTTCGGGTACAAGTCCTGCACTAACCTACTCCACTTTACATACTTTGGGTCTGGGGGCAGGGAGCTCTAATGCTCCTCTACAAGTTTAACTTGGGGGCACTCCTATCCCTTTTAATGTTTTTCCTTACGTAGGAGGTCACATCCCTCCTTCGTCCCCTTCACTTGGTGGTCTACATCAACAGTCCATCGGGTAGCCTACACACACTAGTTTATTTGGAGCAGGGATTCAAGGAACACCTGCGCACAATATGCCGGTAGGTTCGACACCATTTTATTGGAATGAGACATTTGGTAAAAACACTTTCTCATCAACCACTTTCTTTTCTGGGGGCAATCCCATTTTTGGACAATCTACTCCTGCACAAGGTACTATTCTTGTGCAGGGGGCACATATAGCAAGACCTTGGAACTCATGACAAGGATCTGTTCCCTCCTCTGGAATGTCGTTCTGGGGTAATTCTTTCCAAATTCCTTCGAACACGATGCATGCCCAACACTCTATGTCCTTTATGGGAAATCAGCTGATGATGTCTCCACAGATGAAAAAACCTTACGCTGGTTAGGGCCATGGTTCTACCAGAATCCGGGCCAGCAACCAAACTTTTCCTGGCAACCTGGTGCCAGTCAAACTCC